>VHIU01000761.1:0-16016 GCA_010577795.1 Isatis tinctoria | reverse complement strand
AGCACTTTAATGTCTACCTTATAAAAGCTTAGAAAGCATTTTTGGGGCTCAAAAATGTCCTATGAGATTTGTTAACAAAACTATTTTCGCAAACGTCTTATAAAGAGAACGCGAAGCATGGGATACAAGTTTTGACTCCAAAAGAGCACTTTAATGTTTACCTTATAAAAGCTTAAAAGCATATTTGGGGCTCAAAAAATGTCCTATGAGATTTCTAAACAAAACTATTTTCGCAAAACGTCTTATAAAGATAGAACGCGAAGCATGGGTACAAGTTTGTGTTCCAGAAGAGCACTTTAATGTCTACCTTATAAAAGCTTAGAAAGCATATTTGGGGTTCAAAAATGTCCTATGAGATTTCTTAACAAAACTATTTTCGCATAAAACGTCTTATAAAGAGAACGCGAAGCATGGATACAAGTTTGTGTTCCAGAGCACTTAATATCTACCTTATAAGCTTAGAAAGCATATTTGGTGTTAAAAAATGTCCTATGAGATTTCCAAACAAAAACTGATTTCCCAAAACGTCTTATAAAGATAGAACGCGAAGCATGGGATACAAGTGTGAGTTCCAAAGGAGCACTTTAATGTCTACCTTATGAAAGCTTAGAAAGCATATTTGGGGCTCAAAAATGTCCTATGAGATTTCTAAACAGAACTATCTTAGCAAAACGTCTTATAAAGATAGAACGCGAAGCATGGGATACAAGTTTGTGTTCCAGAAGAGCACTTTAATGTCTACCTTATAAAAGCTTAGAAAGCATATTTGTGGCTCAAAAGATGTCCTATGAGATTTCTAAACAAAACTATTTTCGCAAAACGTCTTATAAAGATAGAACGCGAAGCATGGGATACAAGTTTGTGTTCCAGAAGAGCACTTTAATGTCTACCTTATAAAAGCTTAGAAAGCATATTTGGGGCTCAAAAATGACCTATGAGATTTCTAAACAAAACTATTTTCGCAAAACGTCTTATAAAGATAGAACGCGAAGCTTGGGATACAAGTTTGTGTTCCAGAAGAGCACTTTAATGTCTACCTTATAAAAGCTTATAAAGCATATTTGTGGCTCAAAAGATGTCCTATGAGATTTCCAATCAAAACTATTTTCGCAAAACGTCTTATAAAGATAGAACGTGAAGCATGGGATACAAGTTTGAGTTCCAAAAGAGCACTTTAATGTTTACCTTATAAAAGCTTAGAAAGTATATTTGGGGCTCAAAAATGACCTATGAGATTTCTAAACAAAACTATTTTCGCAAAACATCTTATAAAGATAGAACGCAAAGCATGGGATACAAGTTTGTGTTCCAGAAGAGCACTTTAATGTCTACCTTATAAAAGCTTAGAAAGCATATTTGGGGCTCAAAAATGTCCTATGAGATTTCTTAACAAAACTATTTTCGCAAAACGACTTATAAAGATTGAACGCGAAGCATGGGGTACAAGTTTGTGTTCCAGAAGAGCACTTTAATGTCTACCTTATAAAAGCTTAGAAAGCATATTTGGGGTTCAAAAATGTCCTATGAGATTTCTTAACAAAACTATTTTCGCAAAACGTCTTATAAAGATAGAAGGCGAAGCATGGGATACAAGTTAGAGTTCCAAAAGAGCAATTTAATGTCTACCTTATAAAAGCTTAGAAAGCATATTTCGGGCTCAAAAATGTCCTATGAGATTTCTTAACAAAACTATTTTCATAAAACGTCTTATAAAGATAGAACGCGAAGCATGGGATACAAGTTTGTGTTCCAGAAGAGCACTTTAATATCTACCTTATAAAGGTTAGAAAGCATATTTGGTGTTAAAAAATGTCCTATGAGATTTCTAAACAAAAACTGATTTCCCAAAACGTCTTATAAAGATAGAACGCGTAGCATGGGACACAAGTTTGAGTTCCAAAAGAG
The DNA here is from genome assembly GCA_010577795.1 of Isatis tinctoria. NCBI lineage: Eukaryota > Viridiplantae > Streptophyta > Magnoliopsida > Brassicales > Brassicaceae > Isatis > Isatis tinctoria. Next base: position 14,111 of record VHIU01000761.1, on the reverse strand, counting down.
CACTTTAATGTGTACCTTATGAAATCTTAGAAAGCATATTTGGTGTTAAAAAATGTCCGATGAGATTTCTAAACAAAACTGATTTCGCAAAATGTCTTATAAAGATAGAACGCGAAGCATGTGATACAAGTTTGTGTTCCAGAAGAGCACTTTAATATCTACCTTATAAAAGCTTAGAAAGCATATTTGGTGTTAAAAAATGTCCGATGAGAGTTGACAAAAAAAAAATGTCCGATGAGATTTCTAAACAAAACTGATTTCGCAAAACGTCTTATAAAGATAGAAAACAAAGCATGTGATACAAGTTTGAGTTCCAAAATAGCACTTTAATGTTTACCTATAAAAGCTTAGAAAGCATATTTGGGGCTCAAAAAATGACCTATGAGATTTCTAAACAAAACTATTTTCGCAAAACGTCATATAAAGATAGAACGCAAACCATGGGGTACAAGTTTGTGTACCAGAAGATCACTGTAATGTCTACCTTATAAAAGCTTAGAATTTATTTTTGGGGCTCAAAAATTTCCTATTAGATTTCTTAACAAAACTATTTTCGCAAAACATCTTATAAAGATAGAACGCAAAGCATGGGATACAAGTTTGTGTTCCAGAAGAGCACTTTAATGTCTACCTTATAAAAGCTTAGAAAGCATATTTGGGCTCAAAAATGTCCTATGAGATTGTTAACAAAACTATTTCGCAAAACGTCTTATAAAGATAGAACGCGAAGCATGAGGTACAAGTTTGTGTTCCAGTAGAGCACTTTAATGTCTACCTTATAAAAGCTTAGAAAACATATTTAGGGTTCAAAAATGTCCTATGAGATTTCTTAACAAAACTATTTTTGCAAAATGTCTCATAAAGATAGAACGCGAAGCATGTACCAAGTTTGAGTTACCAAAGAGCACTTTAATGTGTACCTTATAAAAGCTTAGAAAGCATATTTGTGGCTCAAAAGATGACCTATGAGATTTCTAAACAAAACTATTTTCGCAAAACGTCTTATAAAGATTGAACGCGAAGCATGGTGTTCAAGTTTGTGTTCTAGAAGAGCACTTTAATGTCTACCTTATAAAAGCTTAGAAAGCATATTTGGGGCTCAAAAATGTCCTATGAGGTTTCTTAACAAAACTATTTTCGTAAAACATCTTATAAAGATAGAAGGCGAAGCATGGGATACAAGTTAGAGTTCCAAAAGAGCAATTTAATGTCTACCTTATAAAAGCTTAGAAAGCATATTTGGTGTTAAAAAATTTCCGATGAGATTTCTAAACAAAACTGATTTCGCAAAACGTCTTATAAAGATAGAACGCAAAGCATGGGATACAAGTTTGAGTTTCAAAAGAGCACTTTAATGTTTACCTTATAAAAGCTTAGAAAGCATATTTGGGGCTCAAAAATGTCGTATGAGATTTCTAAACAAAACTATTTTCGCAAAACGTCTTATAAAGATTGAACGCAAAGCATGGGATACAAGTTTGTGTTCCAGAAGAGCACTTTAATATCTACATTATAAAAGCTTAGAAAGCATATTTGTGGCTCAAAAGATGTCTTATGAGATTTCTAAACAAAACTATTTTCGCAAAACGTCTTATAAAGATAGAATGCGAAGCATGGGATACAAGTTTGTGTTCCATAAGAGCACTTTAATATCTACCTAATAAAAGCTTAGAAAGCATATTTAGTGTTAAAAAATTTCCTATGAGATTTTTAAACAAAACTGATTTCGCAAAACGTCTTGTAAAGATAGAACGCGAAGCATGGGGTACAAGTTTGTGTTCCAGAAGATCACTTTAATGCTACCTTATAAAAGCTTAAATATATTTGGGGCTCAAAAATGTCCTATGAGATTTCTAAAAAAAACTATTTTCGCAAAACATCTTTTAAAGATAGAACGCAAAGCATGGGATACAAGTTTGTGTTCCAGAAGAGCACTTTAATGTCTACCTTAAAAAGCTTAGAAAGATATTTGGGGCTCAAAAATGTCCTATGAGATTTTGTTTAACAAAACTATTTTGCAAAACGTCTTATAAAGATAGAACGCGAAGCATGGGTACAAGTTTGTGTTCCAGAAGAGCACTTTAATGTCTACCTTATAAAGCTTAGAAACATATTTGGGGCTCAAAATGTCCTATGAGATTTCTTAACAAAACTATTTTTGCAAAACGTCTTATAAAGATAGAACGCGAAGCATGGATACAAGTTTGAGTTCCAAAAGAGCACTTTAATGTGTACCTTATAAAAGCTTAGAAAGCATATTTGGGGCTCAAAAGATGTCTTATGAGATTTCTAAACAAACTATTTTCGCAAAACGTCTTATAAAGATAGAATGCGAAGCATGGGATACAAGTTTGTGTTCCAGAAGAGCACTTTAATATCTACCTAATAAAAGCTTAGAAAGCATATTTGGTGTTAAAAATGTCCTATGAGATTTCTAAACAAAACTGATTTCGCAAAACGTCTTGTAAAGATAGAACGCGAAGCATGGGGTACAAGTTTGTGTTCCAGAAGATCACTTTAATGTCTACCTTATAAGCTTAGATATATTTTTGGGCTCAAAATGTCCTATGAGATTTCTTAACAAACTATTTTCGCAAAACGTCTTATAAAGATAGAACGCAAGCATGGGATACAAGTTTGTGTTCCAGAAGAGCACTTTAATGTCTACCTTATAAAAGCTTAGAAAGCATATTTGGGCTAAAAATGTCCTATGAGATTTCTTAACAAAACTATTTTCGCAAACGTCTTATAAAGATAGAACGCGAAGCATGGGGTACAAGTTTGTGTTCCAGAAGAGCACTTTAATGTCTACCTTATAAAAGCTTAGAAAGCATATTTGGGGTTCAAAAATGTCCTATGAGATTTCTTAACAAAACTATTTTTGCAAAACGTCTTATAAAGATAGAAGGCGAAGCATGGGATACATTTGAGTTCCAAAGAGCACTTTAATGGTACCTTATAAGCTTAGAAAGCATATTTGGGCTCAAAATGTCCTATGAGATTTCTTACAAAACTATTTTCGCAAAACGTCTTATAAAGATAGAACATGAAGCATGGGATACAAGTTTGTGTTCCAGAAGAGCACTTTAATATCTACCTTATAAAAGCTTAGAAAGCATATTTGGTGTTAAAAAATGTCCTATGAGATTTCTAAACAAAAACTGATTTCGCAAACGTCTTATAAAGATAGACGCGAAGCATGGGATACAGTTTGAGTTCCAAAAGAGCACTTTAATGTGTACCTTATAAAAGCTTAGAAAGCATATTTGTGGCTCAAAAGATGTCTTATGAGATTTCTAAACAAAACTATTTTCGCAAAACGTCTTATAAAGATAGAACGCGAAGCATGGGATACAAGTTTGTGTTCCAGAAGAGCACTTTATTATCTACCTTATAAAAGCTTAGAAAGCATATTTGGTGTTGAAAAATGTCCGATGAGATTTCTAAACAAAACTGATTTAGCAAAACGTCTTATAAAGATAGAACGCAAAGCATGTGATACAAGTTTGAGTTCTAAATAGCACTTTAATGTTTACCGTATAAAAGCTTAGAATGCATATTTGGGGCTCAAAAAATGACCTATGAGATTTATAAACAAAACTATTTTCGCAAAACGTCTTATAAGATAGACGCAAAGCATGGGTACAAGTTTGTGTTCCAGAAGAGCACTTTAATGTCTACCTTATAAAGCTTAGAATTTATTTTTTGGGCTCAAAAATTTCCTATGAGATTTCTAACAAAACTATTTCGCAAACATCTTATAAAGATAGAACGCAAAGCATGGGATACAAGTTTGTGTTCCAGAAGAGCACTTTAATGTCTACCTTATAAAAGCTTAGAAAGCATATTTGGGGCTCAAAAATGTCCTATGAGATTTCTTAACAAAACTATTTTCGCAAAACGTCTTATAAAGATAGAACGCGAAGCATGGGATACAAGTTTGACTTCCAAAAGAGCACTTTAATGTCTACCTTATAAAAGCTTAGAAAGCATATTTGGGGCTCAAAAAATTCCTATGAGATTTCTAAACAAAACTATTTTCGCAAAACGTCTTATAAAGATAGAACGCGAAGCATGGGATACAAGTTTGGTTCCAAAGAGCACTTTAATGTCTACCTTATAAAGCTTAGAAAGCATATTTGGGGCTCAAAAGTCCTATGAGATTTCTTAACAAAACTATTTTCGCAAAAACGTCTTATAAAGATAGAACGCGAAGCATGGGATACAAGTTTGTGTTCCAGAAGAGCACTTTAATATCTACCTTATAAGCTTAGAAAGCATATTTGGTGTTAAAAAATGTCCTATGAGATTTCTAAACAAAACTGATTTCGCAAAACGTCTTATAAGATATAACGCGAAGCATGGGATACAAGTTTGAGTTCCAAAGAGCACTTTAATGTCTACCTTATAAAGCTTAAAGCATATTTGGGGTCAAAAATGTCCTATGAGATTTCTAAACAAAACTATTTTCGCAAAACGTCTTATAAAGATAGAACGCGAAGCATGGGATACAAGTTTGTGTTCCAGAAGAGCACTTTAATGTCTACCTTATAAAAGCTTAGAAAGCATATTTGTGGCTCAAAAGATGTCCTATGAGATTTCAACAAAACTATTTTCGCAAAACGTCTTATAAAGATTGAACGCGAAGCATGGTGTACAAGTTTGTGTTCCAGAAGAGCACTTTAATGTCTACCTTATAAGAGCTTAGAAAGCATATTTGGGGCTCAAAAATGTCCTATGAGATTTCTTAACAAAACTATTTTCGCAAAACATCTTATAAAGATAGAACGCAAAGCATGGGATACAAGTTTGTGTTCCAGAAAGCACTTAATGTCTACCTTATAAAAGCTTAGAAGCATATTTGTGGCTCAAAAGATGTCCTATGAGATTTTTAACAAAACTATTTTCGCAAAACGTCTTATAAAGATAGAACGCGAAGCATGGGATACAAGTTTGTGTTCCAAAAGCACTTTAATGTCTACCTTATAAGAGCTTAGAAAGCATATTTGGGGCTCAAAAATGTCCTATGAGATTTCTTAACAAAACTATTTTCGCAAAACATCTTATAAAGATAGAACGCAAAGCATGGGATACAAGTTTGTGTTCCAGAAGAGCACTTTAATGTCTACCTTATACAAGCTTAGAAAGCATATTTGGGGCTAAAAAATGTCCTATGAGATTTCTTAACAAAACTATTTTCGCAAAACGTCTTATAAAGATTGAACGCGAAGCATGGTGTACAAGTTTGTGTTCCAGAAGAGCACTTTAATGTCTACCTTATAAGAGCTTAGAAAGCATATTTGGGGCTCAAAAATGTCCTATGAGATTTCTTAACAAAACTATTTTCGCAAAACATCTTATAAAGATAGAACGCAAAGCATGGGATACAAGTTTGAGTTCCAAAAGAGCACTTTAATGTCTACCTTATAAAAGCTTAGAAAGCATATTTTGGGGCTCAAAAATGTCCTATGAGATTTCTTAAACAAACTATTTTCGCAAAACGTCTTATAAGATAGAACGCGAAGCATGGGATACAAGTTTGTGTTCCAGAAGAGCACTTTAATGTCTACCTTATAATAGCTTAGAAAGCATATTTGGGGCTAAAAAATGTCCTATGAGATTTCTTAACAAAACTATTTTCGCAAAACGTCTTATAAAGATAGAACGCGAAGCATGGGATACAAGTTTGTGTTCCAGAAGAGCACTTTAATGTCTACCTTATACAAGCTTAGAAAGCATATTTGGGGCTCAAAATGTCCTATGAGATTTCTTAACAAAACTATTTTCGCAAAACGTCTTATAAGATAGAACGCGAAGCATGGGTACAAGTTTGTGTTCCAGAAGAGCACTTTAATGTCTACCTTATAAAAGCTTAGAAAGCATATTTGGGGTTCAAAAATGTCCTATGAGATTTCTTAACAAAACTATTTTGCAAAACGTCTTATAAAGATAGAACGCGAAGCATGGGATACAAGTTTGAGTTCCAAAGAGCACTTTAATGTGTACCTTATAAAGCTTAGAAAGCATATTTTGTGGCTCAAAAGATGTCTTATGAGATTTCTAAACAAAACTATTTTCGCAAAACGTCTTATAGATAGAACGCGAAGCATGGGATACAAGTTTGTGTTCCAGAAGAGCACTTTAATATATCTACCTAATAAAAGCTTAGAAAGCATATTTGGTGTTAAAAAATGTCCTATGAGATTTTTTAAAAAACTATTTCGCAAAACGTCTTATAAAGATAGAACGCGAAGCATGGGGTACAAGTTTGTGTTCCAGAAGATCACTGTAATGTCTACCTTATAAAAGCTTAGAATATATTTTTGGGGCTCAAAATGTCCTATGAGATTTCTTAACAAAACTATTTTCGCAAAACATCTTATAAAGATAGAACGCAAAGCATGGGATACAAGTTTGTGTTCCAGAAGAGCACTTTAATGTCTACCTTATACAAGCTTAGAAAGCATATTTGGGGCTAAAAATGTCCTATGAGATTTCTTAACAACTATTTTCGCAAACGTCTTATAAGATAGAACGCGAAGCATGGGGTACAAGTTTGTGTTCCAGAAGAGCACTTTAATGTCTACCTTATAAAGCTTAGAAAGCATATTTGGGTTCAAAAATGTCCTATGAGATTTCTTAACAAAACTATTTTTGCAAAACGTCTTATAAAGATAGAAGCGAAGCATGGGATACAAGTTTGAGTTCCAAAAGAGCACTTTAATGTGTACCTTATAAAAGCTTAGAAAGCATATTTGGGGCTCAAAAATGTCCTATGAGATTTCTTAACAAAACTATTTTCGCAAAACGTCTTATAAAGATAGAACATGAAGCATGGGATACAAGTTTGTGTTCCAGAAGAGCACTTTAATATCTACCTTATAAAAGCTTAGAAAGCATATTTGGTGTTAAAAATGTCCTATGAGATTTCTAAACAAAAACTGATTTCGCAAAACGTCTTATAAAGATAGAACGCGAAGCATGGGATACAAGTTTGAGTTCCAAAAGAGCACTTTAATGTGTACCTTATAAAAGCTTAGAAAGCATATTTGTGGCTCAAAAGATGTCTTATGAGATTTCTAAACAAAACTATTTTCGCAAAACGTCTTATAAAGATAGAACGCGAAGCATGGGATACAAGTTTGTGTTCCAGAAGAGCACTTTAATATCTACCTTATAAAGCTTAGAAGCATATTTGGGTTGAAAAATGTCCTATGAGATTTCTAAACAAAACTATTTCGCAAAACGTCTTATAAAGATAGAACGCGAAGCATGGGATACAAGTTTGTTCCAAAGAGCACTTTAATGTCTACCTTATAAAAGCTTAGAAAGCATATTTGGGGCTCAAAAAATGTCCTATGAGATTTCTAAACAAACTATTTTCGCAAACTTATAAAGATAGAACGCAAGCAAGCATGGGGTACAAGTTTGTGTTCCAGAAGAGCACTTAATGTCTACCTTATAAGCTTAGAAATATATTTTTGGGGCTCAAAAATGTCCTATGAGATTTCTAACAAAACTATTTTCGCAAAACGTCTTATAAAGATAGAACGCGAAGCATGGGATACAAGTTTGTGTTCCAAAGAGCACTTTAATGTCTACCTTATAAAGCTTAGAAGCATATTTGGGGCTCAAAATGTCCTATGAGATTTTTAACAAAACTATTTTCGCAAAACGTCTTATAAAGATAGAACGCGAAGCATGGGATACAAGTTTGAGTTCCAAAAGAGCACTTTAATGTTTACCTTATAAAAGCTTAGAAAGCATATTTGGGGCTCAAAAATGTCCTATGAGATTTCTAAACAAAACTATTTTCGCAAAACGTCTTATAAAGATAGAACGCGAAGCATGGGATACAAGTTTGTGTTCCAGAAGAGCACTTTAATGTCTACCTTATAAAAGCTAGAAAGCATATTTGGGTCAAAAATGTCCTATGAGATTTCTTAACAAAACTATTTCGCAAAACGTCTTATAAAGATAGAACGCGAAGCATGGGATACAAGTTTGTGTTCCAGAAGAGCACTTTAATGTCTACCTTATAAAGGTTAGAAGCATATTTGGTGTTAAAAATGTCCTATGAGATTTCTTAACAAAAACTATTTTCGCAAAACGTCTTATAAAGATAGAACGCGAAGCATGGGATACAAGTTGTGTGTTCCAGAAGAGCACTTTAATGTCTACCTTATAAAAGCTTAGAAAGCATATGGGGCTCAAAAATGTCCTATGAGATTTCTAAACAAAACTATTTTCGCAAAACGTCTTATAAAGATAGAACGCGAAGCATGGGATACAAGTTTGTGTCCAGAAGAGCACTTAATGTCTACCTTATAAAAGCTTAGAAAGCATATTGGTGCTCAAAATGTCCTATGAGATTTCTAAACAAAACTATTTCGCAAAACGTCTTATAAAGATAGAACGCGAAGCATGGGATACAAGTTTTGTTCCAAAAGAGCACTTTAATGTCTACCTTATAAAGCTTAGAAAGCATATTTGGGGCTCAAAATGTCCTATGAGATTTCTAACAAAACTATTTTCGCAAAACGTCTTATAAAGATAGAACGCGAAGCATGGGATACAAGTTTGTGTTCCAGAAGAGCACTTTAATGTCTACCTTATAAAAGCTTAGAAGCATATTTGTGGCTCAAAAATGTCCTATGATTTCTAATCAAAACTATTTTCGCAAAACGTCTTATAAAGATAGAACGAAGCATGGGATACAAGTTTGTGTTCCAAAAGAGCACTTTAATGTCTACCTTATAAAAGCTTAGAAAGCATATTTGGGGCTCAAAATGTCCTATGAGATTTCTAACAAAACTATTTCGCAAAACGTCTTATAAAGATAGAACGCAAAGCATGGGATACAAGTTTGTGTTCCAAGAGCACTTTAATGTCTACCTTATACAAGCTTAGAAAGCATATTTGGGGCTAAAAATGTCCTATGAGATTTCTTAACAAAACTATTTTCGCAAAACGTCTTATAAAGATAGAACGCGAAGCATGGGTACAAGTTTGTGTTCCAGAAGAGCACTTTAATGTCTACCTTATAAAAGCTTAGAAAGCATATTTGGGTTCAAAAATGTCCTATGAGATTTCTTAACAAACTATTTTCGCAAAACGTCTTATAAAGATAGAAGCGAAGCATGGGATACAAGTTTGAGTTCCAAAAGAGCACTTTAATGTCTACCTTATAAAGCTTAGAAAGCATATTTGGGCTCAAAAATGTCCTATGAGATTTCTTAACAAAACTATTTTCGCAAAAACGTCTTATAAAGATAGAACGCGAAGCATGGGATACAAGTTTGTGTTCCAGAAGAGCACTTTAATATCTACCTTATAAAGCTTAGAAGCATATTGGGTTTAAAAAATGTCCTATGAGATTTCTAAACAAAAACTATTTCCGCAAACGTCTTATAAAGATAGAACGCGAAGCATGGGACACAAGTTTGTGTTCCAAAGAGCACTTTAATGTGTACCTATAAAAGCTTAGAAAGCATATTTGGGGTTAAAAAATGTCCTATGAGATTTCTAAACAAAACTGATTTCGCAAAACGTCTTATAAAGATAGAACGCGAAGCATGGGATACAAGTTTGTGTTCCAGAAGAGCACTTTAATATCTACCTATAAAGCTTAGAAAGCTTGGTGTAAAATGTCCGATGGATTGACAAAAATGTCCTATGAGATTTCTAAACAAAACTGATTTCGCAAAACGTCTTATAAAGATAGAAACAAAGCATGGGATACAAGTTTGTGTTCCAAAGAGCACTTTAATGTCTACCTTATAAAAGCTTAGAAGCATATTGGGGCTCAAAAAATGACCTATGAGATTTCTAAACAAAACTATTTCGCAAAACGTCATAAAGATAGAACGCAAAGCATGGGTACAAGTTTGTGTTCCAGAAGATCACTTTAATGTCTACCTTATAAAAGCTTAGAATTTATTTTTGGGCTCAAAAATGTCCTATGAGATTCTTAACAAAACTATTTCGCAAAACATCTTATAAGATAGAACGCAAAGCATGGGATACAAGTTTGTGTTCCAGAAGAGCACTTTAATGTCTACCTTATACAAGCTTAGAAAGCATAGGGCTCAAAAATGTCCTATGAGATTTGTTAACAAAAATATTTTCGCAAAACGTCTTATAAAGATAGAAAGCATAGCACTTTAATGTTTACCTTATAAAAGCTTAGAAAGCATATTTGGGGCTCAAAAAATGACCTATGAGATTTCTAAACAAAACTATTTTCGCAAAACGTCATATAAAGATAGAACGCAAAGCATGAGGTACAAGTTTGTGTTCCAGTAGAGCACTTTAATATCTACCTTATAAAAGCTTAGAAAACATATTTGGGGTTCAAAAATGTCGTATGAGATTTCTTAACAAAACTATTTTCGCAAAACGTCTTATAAAGATAGAACGCGAAGCATGGGATACAAGTTTGTGTTCCAGAAGAGCACTTTAATATCTACCTTATAAAGGTTAGAAAGCATATTTGGTGTTAAAAATGTCCTATGAGATTTCTAAACAAAACTATTTCCCAAAACGTCTTTTAAAGATAGAACGCGAAGCATGGGGTACAAGTTTTTGTCCAGAAGAGCACTTTAATGTCTACCTTATAAGCTTAGAAAACATATTTGGGGCTCAAAAATGTCCTATGAGATTTCTAACAAAACTATTTTCGCAAAACGTCTTATAAAGATAGAACGCGAAGCATGGGATACAAGTTTGTGTTCCAGAAGAGCACTTTAATGTCTACCTTATAAGCTTAGAAAGCATATTTGGGGGCTCAAAAATGTCTATGAGATTTCCAAGCAAACTATTTTCGCAAAACGTCTTATAAAGAGAACGCGAAGCATGGGATACAAGTTTGAGTTGCAAAAGAGCACTTTAATGTACCTTATAAAAGCTTAGAAAGCATATTGGGGCTCAAAAATGTCCTATGAGATTTCTTAACAAAAATATTTTCGCAAAACGTCTTATAAAGATAGAACGCGAAGCATGGGGTACAATTTTGTTCCAGAAGAGCACTTTAATGTCTACCTTATAAAGCTTAGAAAACATATTGGGGCTCAAAAATGTCCTATGAGATTTCTTAACAAAACTATCTTTGCAAAAGTCTTATAAAGATAGAACGCGAAGCATGGGATACAAGTTTGTGTTCCAGAAGAGCACTTTAATGTCTACCTTATAAAAGCTTAGAAAGCATATTTGTGGCTCAAAAATGCTATCCTATATTTCTAACAAAACTATTTTCGCAAAACGTCTTATAAGATAGAACGTGAAGCATGGGATACAAGTTTGAGTTCCAAAAGAGCACTTTAATGTTTACCTTATAAAAGCTTAGAAAGCATATTTGGGGTTCAAAAAATGACCTATGAGATTTCTAAACAAAACTATTTTCGCAAACGACTTATAAAGATGAACGCGAAGCATGGGTACAAGTTTGTGTTCCAGAAGAGCACTTTAATGTCTACCTTATAAAAGCTTAGAAAGCATATTTGGGGTTCAAAAATGTCTATGAGATTTCTTAACAAAACTATTTTCACAAAACGTCTTATAAAGATAGAAGGCGAAGCATGGGATACAAGTTATAGTTCAAAAAGAGCAATTTAATGTCTACCTTATAAAAGCTTAGAAAGCATATTTGGGGCTCAAAAATGTCCTATGAGATTTCTTAACAAAACTATTTTCGTAAAACGTCTTATAACGATAGAACGCGAAGCATGGGATACAAGTTTGTGTTCCAGAAGAGCACTTTAATATCTACCTTATAAAGGTTTAAAGCATATTTGGTGTTAAAAAATGTCCTATGAGATTTCTAAACAAAACTGATTTCCCAAAAACTCTATAAAGATAGAAAGCGAAGCATGGGATACAAGTTTGTGTTCCAGAAGAGCACTTTAAGATCTACCTTATATAAGCTTAGAAAGCATATTTGGTGTTAAAAAATGTCCGATGAGATTTCTAAACAAAACTGATTTCGCAAAACGTCTTATAAAGATAGAACGCAAAGCATGTGATACAAGTTTGAGTTCCAAAATAGCACTTTAATGTTTACCTTATAAAAGCTTAGAATTTATTTTTGGGGCTCAAAAATTTCCTATGAGATTTCTTAACAAAACTATTTTCTCAAAACATCTTATAAAGATAGAACGCAAAGCATGGGATACAAGTTTGTGTTCCAGAAGAGCACTTTAATGTCTACCTTATACAAGATTAGGAAGCATATTTGGGGCTCAAAAATGTCCTATGAGATTTGTTAACAAAACTATTTTCGCAAAACGTCTTATAAAGATAGAACGCGAAGCATGAGGTACAAGTTTGAGTTCCACTAGAGCACTTTAATGTCTTCCTTATAAAAGCTTAGAAAACATATTTGGGGTTCAAAAATGTCCTATGAGATTTCTTAACAAAACTATTTTTGCAAAACGTCTCATAAAGATAGAACGCGAAGCATGGGATACAAGTTTGAGTACCAAAAGAGCACTTTAATGTGTACCTTATAAAAGCTTAGAAAGCATATTTGTGGCTCAAAAGATGTGTTATGAGATTTCTAAACAAAACTATTTCGCAAAACGTCTTATAAAGATAGAATGCGAAGCATGGGATACAATTTGTGTTCCAGAAGAGCACTTTAATATCTACCTATAAAAGCTTAGAAAGCATATTTGGTGTTAAAAAATGTCCTATGAGATTCTAAACAAAACGATTTCGCAAAACGTCTTATAAAGATAGAACGCGAAGCATGGGATACGAGTTTGTTCCAAAGAGCACTTTAATATTACCTTATAAAAGCTTAGAAAGCATATTTGGGGCTCAAAAAATGACCTATGAGAGATTCTAAACAAAACTATTTTCGCAAAACGTCTTATAAAGATTGAACGCGAAGCATGGTGTACAAGTTTGTGAGAGCCCGAAACTCACACTGTCAAAACTTATATTTAGTTGGGGCTCGAAAATTCTATTTTAAAGAAACAAAGGACTTTTCCGAAAATGCAAAAAGAGGGAAGGAGATTTATTGATATTTCCGAAAGTACAAGGGAAATTAGCAAAAGTGAATAGTTAAATTGCCAAAACTCCTAATACTCGGATCTGGGATGGGATTTACCCTTACAGAGCGTACTATATAATACTGACAATCCTAGGAGGCTAAACTTCAGATTTCCGAGTGGGACTTGTCTTTCTTTCCCAGCTGCCGACTAAGCTTTTGGGCCCGATCCGGCCCGAGAGTCTTCCGTGATCGTCCGTGCGTTCTGAACCCAAATCCGGCCCGCCGATGAATAGTAAAACGGTGTGAATAGTAATCCGAATACGTTTAAGCTCAAATCGATTTTCGGTTAACTTTGTCTCGGGATATACAAAATATGTTTCAACGGTTTTTCCCGCGTGAAGCAGTGTTCCGAGCGTTTTCGACTTTGAGATTTAGATTTTTGAACGCCCATTTTTCGTTTTGAACTTCCAGCCGCGGTTCTCATATCAATGGCCAGCCGCGGATCCTTAGCTCGTGTGCTCGGCGATTGGTCCATGAAGGCGGACGTTCGTGCACGGTCTTTCGGGGAATGTTTACGGACGTCTTTGGAGTCAGAAAATGCACGATGACGATCTTCGGGCGGTTCAGGCATGATGTCGAGTCGAAGGACGATGTTCGGAACGGTCGGTCGACTGGACGATGTTCGGACTGTTGAAGAGAACGGCGGATGGCACTCATCCAGCCGCTGGTTCGGATGAAAGAAGATTGGCGGCTGGCACTCATCCCAGCCGCGGTTTCGGATGAAGAAGAACCCGGGGCGTGGCACTCATCCAATCCGCCGGCTTGGATGGAGAGACCCGGAGGCTGCACTCATCACTAGCCGGGTTCGTGTCTTGGATGGGTCGTGGGCAGTTTGCCTTAGCTTGCCCGTTCCATGAGTGATTTGATCTCGACTTGACTTCCTCATTCGTCAATCTTCGAGGAGGGGATTTTGACCCCAACAAAGTTTGTGTTCAGAAGAGCACTTAATGTCTACCTTATAAAAGCTTAGAAAGCATATTTGGGGCTCAAAAATGTCCTATGAGATTTCTTAACAAAACTATTTTCGCAAAACGTCTTATAAAGATAGAACGCGAAGCAT
>VHIU01000696.1:0-16814 GCA_010577795.1 Isatis tinctoria | reverse complement strand
CTTAACAAAACTATTTTTGCAAAACTTCTTATAAAGATAGAACGCGAAGCATGGAAAACAAGTTTTGCAAACTTCTTATAAAGATAGAACGCGAAGCATGGGAAACAAGTTTGTGTTCCAAAAGAGCACTTTAATGTGTACCTTATAAAAGCTTATATAGCATATTTGGAGATCAAAAAATGTCATATTAGGTTTCTAAACAAAACTATTTTCGCAAAACTTCTTATAACGATAGAACGCGAAGCATTTGATACAAGATTGTGTTCCAAAAGAGCACTTTAATGTGTACCTTATAAAAGCTTATATAGCATATTTGGGGACCAAAAAATGTCATATGAGGTTTCTTAACAAAACTATTTTTGCAAAACTTCTTATAAAGATAGAACGCGAAGCATGGGAAACAAGTTTGTGTTCCAAAAAAGCACTTTAATGTGTACCTTATAAAAGCTTATATAGCATATTTGGGAACCAGAAAATGTCATATGAGGTTTCTAAACAAAACTATTTTCGCAAAACTTCTTATAACGATAGAATGCGAAGCATTTGATACAAGTTGTGTCCCAAAGAGCACTTTAATGTGTACCTTATAAAAGCTTAGATAGCATATTTGGGGTCAAAAAAATGTCATATGAGGTTTCTTAACAAAACTATTTTCGCAAAACTTCTTATAAAGATAGAACGCAAAGCATGGGATAAAAGTTTGTGTTCCAAAAGAGCACTTTAATGTGTACCTTATAAAAGCTTAGATAGCATATTTGGAGTCCAAAAAATGTCCTATGAGGTTTCTTAACAAAACTATTTTCGCAAAACTTCTTATAACGATAGAATGCGAAGCATTTGATACATGTTTGTGTTCCAAAAGAGCACTTTAATGTGTACCGTATAAAAGCTTAGATACCATATTTAGGGTCCAAAAAATGTCATATGAGGTTTCTTAACAAAACTATTTTTGCAAAACTTCTTATAAAGATAGAACGCGAAGCATGGGAAACAAGTTTGTGTTCCAAAAGAGCACTTTAATGTGTACCTTATAAAAGCTTATATAACATATTTGGGGACCAAAAAATGTCATTTGAGGTTTCTAAACAAAACTAATTTCGCAAAACTTCTTATAACGATAGAACGCGAAGCATTTGATACAGTTTGTGTTCCAAAAGAGCACTTTAATGTGTACCTTATAAAAGCTTATATAGCATATTTGGGGACCAAAAAATGTCATATGAGGTTTCTTAACAAAACTATTTTTGCAAAACTTCTTATAAAGATAGAACGCGAAGCATGGGAAACAAGTTTGTGTTCCAAAAGAGCACTTTAATGTGTACCTTATAAAAGCTTATATAGCATATTTGGGGACCAAAAAATGTCATATGAGGTTTCTAAAAAAAACTATTTTCGCAAAACTTCTTATAACGATAGAATGCGAAGCATTTGATACAAGTTTGTGTTCCAAAAGAGCACTTTAATGTGTACCTTATAAAAGCTTAGATACCATATTTGGGGTCCAAAAAATGTTATATGAGGTTTCTTAACAAAACTATTTTTGCAAAACTTCTTATAAAGATAGAACGCGAAGCATGGAAACAAAGTTTGTGTTCCAAAGAGCACTTTAATGTGTACCTTATAAAAGCTTATATAGCATATTTGGGGATCAAAAAATGTCATATGAGGTTTCTAAAAAACTATTTTCGCAAAACTTCTTATAAGATAGAACGCGAAGCATTTGATACAAGGTTGTGTTCCAAAAGAGCACTTTAATGTGTACCTTATAAAAGCTTAGATAGCATATTTGGGTCAAAAAAATGTCATATGAGGTTTCTTAACAAAACTATTTTCGCAAAACTTATAACGATAGAATGCGAAACATTTGATACAAGTTTGTGTTCCAAAAGGAGCACTTTAATGTGTACCGTATAAAAACTTAGATACCATATTTGGGGTCAAAAAAATGTCATATGAGGTTTCTTAACAAAACTATTTTCGCAAAACTTCTTATAAAGATAGAACGCGAAGCATGGGAAAAGTTTGTGTTCCAAAAGAGCACTTTAATGTGTACCTTATAAAAGCTTATATAGCATATTTGGGGACCAAAAAATGTCATATGAGGTTACTACACAAAACTATTTTCGCAAAACTTCTTATAACGTTAGAATGCGAAGCATTTGATACAAGTTTGTGTTCCAAAAGAGCACTTTAATGTGTACCTTATAAAAGCTTAGATACCATATTTGGGGTCCAAAAAATGTCATATGAGGTTTCTTAACAAAACTATTTTCAAAACTTCTTTAATAAGAAGAACGCGAAGCATGGGAAACAAGTTTGTGTTCCAAAAGAGCACTTTAATGTGTACCTTATAAAAGCTTATATAGCATATTTGGGGATCAAAAAATGTCATATGAGGTTTCTAAACAAAACTATTTTCGCAAAACTTCTTATAACGATAGAACGCGAAGCATTTGATACAAGGTTGTGTTCCAAAAGAGCACTTTAATGTGTACCTTATAAAAGCTTAGATAGCATATTTGCGGTCAAAAAAATGTCCTATGAGGTTTCTTAACAAAACTATTTTCGCAAAACTTCTTATAACGATAGAATGCGAAACATTTGATACAAGTTTGTGTTCCAAAGGAGCACTTTAATGTGTACCGTATAAAAGCTTAGATACCATATTTGGGGTCCAAAAATGTCATATGAGGTTTCTTAACAAAACTATTTTTTGCAAAAACCTTATAAAAGATAGAACGCGAAGCATGGGAAACAAGTTTGTGTTCCAAAAGAGCACTTTAATGTGTACCTTATAAAAGCTTATATAGCATATTTGGGGACCAAAAAATGTCATATGAGGTTTCTAAACAAAACTATTTTCGCAAAACTTATTATATTATGAATTTGAACGCGAACGCGAATTTGATAAAAGTTTGTGTTCCAAAAGAGCACTTTAATGTGTACCATACAAAAGCTTAGATAACATATTTGGGGTCCAAAAAATGTCATATGAGGTTTCTTAACAAAACTATTTTCGCAAAACTTCTTATAAAGATAGAACGCAAAGCATGGGATAAAAGTTTGTGTTCCAAAAGAGCACTTTAATGTGTACCTTATAAAAGCTTAGATAGCATATTTGGAGTCCAAAAAATGTCCTATGAGGTTTCTTAACAAAACTATTTTCGCAAAACTTCTTATAACGATAGAAGGCGAAGCATTTGATACAAGTTTGTGTTCCAAAAGAGCACTTTAATGTGTACCGTATAAAAGCTTAGATACCATATTTGGGGTCCAAAAAATGTCATATGAGGTTTCTTAACAAAACTATTTTTTGCAAAACTTCTTATAAAGATAGAACGCGAAGCATGGGAAACAAGTTTGTGTTCCAAAAGAGCACTTTAATGTGTACCTTATAAAAGCTTATATAGCATATTTGGGGACCAAAAAATGTCATATGAGGTTTCTAAACAAAACTATTTTCGCAAAACTTCTTATAACGATAGAATGCGAAGCATTTGATACAAGTTTGTGTTCCAAAAGAGCACTTTAATGTGTACCTTACAAAAGCTTAGATAACATATTTGGGGTCCAAAAATTGTCATATAAGGTTTCTTAACAAAATTATTTTCGCAAAACTTCTTATAAAGATAGAACGCAAAGCATGGGATAAAAGTTTGTGTTCCAAAAGAGCACTTTAATGTGTACCTTATAAAAGCTTAGATAGCATATTTGGAGTCCAAAAAATGTCCTATGAATTTTCTTAACAAAACTATTTTCACAAAACTTCTTATAAAGATAGAACGCGAAGCATTGGATACAAGTTTGTGTTCCAAAAGAGCACTTTATTGCGTACCTTATAAAAGCTTAGATAGCATAGTTGGGGTCCAAAAAATGTCATATGAGGTTTCTAAACAAAACTATATTTGCAAAACTTCTTATAACGATAGAACGCGAAGCATGGGATACAAGTTTGTGTTCCAAAAGAGCACATTAATGTGTACCTTATAAAAGCTTAGATAGCATATTTGTGGTCCAAAAAATGTCCTATGAGGTTTCTAAACAAAACTATTTTTGCAAAACTTCTTATCACAATAGAACGCGATGCATGGGATACAAGTTTGTGTTCCAAAAGAGCACTTTAATTTGTACCTTATAAAAGCTTATATAGCATATTTGGGGACCAAAAAATGTCATATGAGGTTTCTAAACAAAACTATTTTCGCAAAACTTCTTATAACGATAGAATGCGAAGCATGGGATACAAGTTTGTGTTCCAAAAGAGCACATTAATGTGTACCTTATAAAAGCTTAGATACCATATTTGGGGTCCAAAAAATGTTATATGAGGTTTCTTAACAAAACTATTTTTGCAAAACTTCTTATAAAGATAGAACGCGAAGCATGGAAAACAAGTTTTGCAAACTTCTTATAAAGATAGAACGCGAAGCATGGGAAACAAGTTTGTGTTCCAAAAGAGCACTTTAATGTGTACCTTATAAAAGCTTATATAGCATATTTGGAGATCAAAAAATGTCATATTAGGTTTCTAAACAAAACTATTTTCGCAAAACTTCTTATAACGATAGAACGCGAAGCATTTGATACAAGATTGTGTTCCAAAAGAGCACTTTAATGTGTACCTTATAAAAGCTTAGATAGCATATTTGGGGTCAAAAAAATGTCATATGAGGTTTCTTAACAAAACTATTTTCGCAAAACTTCTTATAAAGATAGAACGCAAAGCATGAGATAAAAGTTTGTGTTCCAAAAGAGCACTTTAATGTGTACCTTATAAAAGCTTAGATAGCATATTTGGAGTCCAAAAAATGTCCTATGAGGTTCTTACAAAACTATTTTCGCAAAACTTCTTATAACGATAGAATGCGTAGCATTTGATACAAGTTTGTGTTCTAAAAGAGCAATTTAATGTGTACCGTATAAAAGCTTAGATACCATATTTGGGGTCCAAAAAATGTCATATGAGGTTTCTTAACAAAACTAGTTTTTGCAAAACTACTTATAAAGATAGAACGCGAAGCATGGGAAACAAGTTTGTGTTCCAAAAGAGCACTTTAATGTGTACCTTATAAAAGCTTATATAGCATATTTGGGGACCAAAAAATGTCATATGAGGTTTCTAAACAAAACTATTTTCGCAAAACTTCTTATAACGATAGAACGCGAAGCATTTGATACAAGTTTGTGTTCCAAAAGAGCACTTTAATGTGTACCTTACAAAAGCTTAGATAACATATTTGGGGTCCAAAAAATGTCATATGAGGTTTCTAAACAAAACTATTTTTGCAAAACTTCTTATAAAGATAGAACGCGAAGCATGGGAAACAAGTTTGTGTTCCAAAAGAGCACTTTAATGTGTACCTTATAAAAGCTTATTTAGCATATTTGGGGACCAAAAAATATCATATGAGTTTTCTAAACAAAACTATTTTCGCAAAACTTCTTATAACGATAGAACGCGAAGCATTTGATACAAGTTTGTGTTCCAAAGGAGCACTTTAATGTGTACCTTATAAAAGCTTATATAGCATATTTGGGGACCAAAAAATGTCATATGAGGTTTCTTAACAAAACTATTTTTGCAAAACTTCTTATAAAGATAGAACGCGAAGCATGGGAAACAAGTTTGTGTTCCAAAAAAGCACTTTAATGTGTACCTTATAAAAGCTTATATAGCATATTTGGGAACCAGAAAATGTCATATGAGGTTTCTAAACAAAACTATTTTGGCAAAACTTCTTATAACGATAGAATGCGAAGCATTTGATACAAGGTTGTGTTCCAAAAGAGCACTTTAATGTGTACCTTATAAAAGCTTAGATAGCATATTTGGGGTCAAAAAAATGGCATATGAGGTTTCTTAACAAAACTATTTTCGCAAAACTTCTTATAAAGATAGAACGCAAAGCATGGGATAAAATTTTATGTTCCAAAAGAGCACTTTAATGTGTACCTTATAAAAGCTTAGATAGCATATTTGGAGTCCAAAAAATGTCCTATGAGGTTTCTTAACAAAACTATTTTCGCAAAACTTCTTATAACGATAGAATGCGAAGCATTTGATACATGTTTGTGTTCCAAAAGAGCACTTTAATGTGTACCGTATAAAAGCTTAGATACCATATTTAGGGTCCAAAAAATATCATATGAGGTTTCTTAACAAAACTATTTTTTGCAAAACTTCTTATAAAGATAGAACGCGAAGCATGGGAAACAAGTTTGTGTTCCAAAAGAGCACTTTAATGTGTACCTTATAAAAGCTTATATAACATACTTGGGGACCAAAAAATGTCATTTGAGGTTTCTAAACAAAACTAATTTCGCAAAACTTCTTATAACGATAGAACGCGAAGCATTTGATACAAGGTTGTGTTCCAAAAGAGCACTTTAATGTGTACCTTATAAAAGCTTAGATAGCATATTTGGGGTCAAACAAATGGCATATGAGGTTTCTTAACAAAACTATTTTCGCAAAACTTCTTATAAGATAGAACGCAAAGCATGGGATAAAATTTTATGTTCCAAAAGAGCACTTTAATGTGTACCTTATAAAAGCTTAGATAGCATATTTGGAGTCCAAAAAATGTCCTATGAGGTTCTTAACAAAACTATTTTCGCAAAACTTCTTATAACGATAGAATGCGAAGCATTTGATACATGTTGTGTTCCAAAACAGCACTTTAATGTGTACCGTATAAAAGCTTAGATAGCATATTTGGGGTCCAAAAAATATCATATGAGGTTTCTTAACAAAACTATTTTTTGCAAAACTTCTTATAAAGATAGAACGCGAAGCATGGGAAACAAGTTTGTGTTCCAAAAGAGCACTTTAATGTGTACCTTATAAAAGCTTATATAACATACTTGGGGACCAAAAAATGTCATTTGAGGTTTCTAAACAAAACTAATTTCGCAAAACTTCTTATAACGATAGAACGCGAAGCATTTGATACAAGGTTGTGTTCCAAAAGAGCACTTTAATGTGTACCTTATAAAAGCTTAGATAGCATATTTGGGGTCAAACAAATGGCATATGAGGTTTCTTAACAAAACTATTTTCGCAAAACTTCTTATAAAGATAGAACGCAAAGCATGGGATAAAATTTTATGTTCCAAAAGAGCACTTTAATGTGTACCTTATAAAAGCTTAGATAGCATATTTGGAGTCCAAAAAATGTCCTATGAGGTTTCTTAACAAAACTATTTTCGCAAAACTTCTTATAACGATAGAATGCGAAGCATTTGATACATGTTTGTGTTCCAAAACAGCACTTTAATGTGTACCGTATAAAAGCTTAGATACCATATTTAGGGTCCAAAAAATATCATATGAGGTTTCTTAACAAAACTATTTTTTGCAAAACTTCTTATAAAGATAGAACGCGAAGCATGGGAAACAAGTTTGTGTTCCAAAAGAGCACTTTAATGTGTACCTTATAAAAGCTTATATAACATACTTGGGGACCAAAAAATGTCATTTGAGGTTTCTAAACAAAACTAATTTCGCAAAACTTCTTATAACGATAGAACGCGAAGCATTTGATACAGGTTTGTGTTCCAAAAGAGCACTTTAATGTGTACCTTATAAAAGCTTATATAGCATATTTGGGGACCAAAAAATGTCATATGAGGTTTCTTAACAAAACTATTTTTGCAAAACTTCTTATAAAGATAGAACGCGAAGCATGGGAAACAAGTTTGTGTTCCAAAAGAGCACTTTAATGTGTACCTTATAAAAGCTTATATAGCATATTTGGGGACCAAAAAATGTCATATGAGGTTTCTAAACAAAACTATTTTCGCAAAACTTCTTATAAAGTTAGAATGCGAAGCATTTGATACAAGTTTGTGTTCCAAAAGAGCACTTTAATGTGTACCTTATAAAAGCTTAGATACCATATTTGGGGTCCAAAAAATGTTATATGAGGTTTCTTAACAAAACTATTTTTGCAAAACTTCTTATAAAGATAGAACGCGAAGCATGGGAAACAAGTTTGTGTTCCAAAAGAGCACTTTAATGTGTACCTTATAAAAGCTTATATAGCATATTTGGGGATCAAAAAATGTCATATGAGGTTTCTAAACAAAACTATTTTCGCAAAACTTCTTATAACGATAGAACGCGAAGCATTTGGATACAGTTGTGTTCCAAAATGATGGGCATCGAACCAGAGCAGACCAAGCACCATACAACGGTTAGAGAAGCTCCATGACACGGTCTAGAACTAGGAGACTCAGAGAAAAACTCAACTTAGCCATAAAGGCATCCTAGACACCTCAACACTGAAGAGCTCAAACCGGCTGAACCTCAGTAGCCTGGTAAGTCTATTTTGATGGCAGGAACCGATTACAATGCTGGAGCATCAAATGGAGAACATAGTACAATGATGAGGCCATCGAACCAGAGCCAGACCAAGCACCCATACCAACGGTTAGAGAGCTCCCATGACACGGTCTAGAACTAGGAGACTCAGAGAAAACTTCACTTAGCCATACAAGGCATCCTAGACACCTTCAACACTGAAGAGCTCAAACCGGCTGAACCTCAAGATAGCCATGGTAAGTATTTTGATGGCAGGAAACGATTACAATGCATTGGAGCATCAAATGGAGAACATAGTACAAGGACTTCAAGAACTCAAGATTGAAGGCTAAAAGAGACCAAGAATGAAGACTTGAGAAAGAAGGACCGGACCAAGATCAAATCAATCGCTTATTCATGGACAAGCCTCGACCAAACCAGGTATTTTCAATTTATACAATCTTTGCAGGTAATGAAGACCAGCCCAATGGTTAAGGCCACTCAAGCAACTCGGAGGTGCCAAGATCAAGCCGCACCAAGCCTCTTTTTATTTTTGCTTAGCTAGTTTCCTTTTCTTGCTTTCTCGGCCTTAAGCCACAAATGTTAGTTTGAGTTTTTCTTTTTTTTTTGTTTGGTCCTGTCGTTTAGAGTCTTTCCTTTTTGATTGAGTCGACCACTAGGTCAAGCTGAAGAGCATATTAATAAGGCTCCCCTGCAGCATTGTAAGATACAACTTTTTACCCTAAATCAAAAACGCAGTTCTTTTCTAAAGCTTAGCCGCCGCTTGCTTAGATATCTCAGTTCTTGTTCTTTGTGTGGAGATCACTAAGAACCGGAGCCTTGTGCAGTATCAGAGTTCATCCATACCTCTGTGGTGCCATTCGATCCACTTCATTCATCATCAACTGATCCAACAAGGGAGAGCGTCAAAGCCAACTGTTAGATCCCATCCCTCAAGGCGTGTTCATCAAGTCTTGAGTCCATCTTTCGCCCATCCATTGAGCCACAAGAGAGAGCGTGAAAGCCAGCTTGTGTTTCCCACCCCACCAACTATCCATCCTAGAACCGAGTTCATATCATCTGGTATAGAGCCGAAGGTCCACAAACCTTTGTTCATCTTTCCTTTTCTTTTCTTTTGATTTCGTTGGTGTTTTTGTTTTGTTCTTAGTCAAAAAAAAAAAAAAAAAAACCCATAATCGAATCTGCTTGCTTTGTTTTAGTTTGTTTCTTGATTAGTTAAAAAAAAAAAAAATAACATATCGTTTGCTTTAAGTTGGATCGTGTTAAGGTTGCTTGAATCGAGTAGTTTAACTATCTGGATCGAAATCAGTTTGTGGTTCATTGTTGCTGGTTGTGTAGCCTTGTCTCAATAGCCGCCGACTTGTTTGCTCTAGGTTAGAACCTTGAATCGTGACCTCGCAAGTTATTGTAGTTTCCTTTCGTGTTTAGCTCGAGTTATAGTGTTTTCCTTTCTTGTCTAGATCGAGTATTGTTTCCTTTTCTTGTTCTTTTGCGAGTTGCTTGTTTCCTTTTTCTTGTTGCCGAGTTATTTTGTTTTCCTTTTGTTCGATTTCCTTTTTGTGTTGAGTCGAGTTTTAAGAGTCTTTGTCTTTCCATTACACATTGGTGCTTTTGACGACTTGTTGTTTTTGTATAAGTGCAAGAAACTACAGGTCAAATGGGAGACGTGGGAGGCAATCCAGCAGGAAACAAACCCATTGACATGGCTCAATTGATGGCAGCTATGCGAGAAGAGTGAGGAATGCCGTGGGAACTCTTGGTAGAGAGCTTGGAACCAGGCTGGACGCTTGGAACAACCACCAAGAAGACAACCTATCCGCAACATCTATCAACCAAGGGGGAATCAAAGAGATGATTCAACTGATGAAGACATGCCGGAGCTGGATGATGATGATCCACCTGATCAAGATCAGCGCAACCAACCAAGACGCCGAGCTAACTTCCGAGGGAGAAGAGATGGCGAGGACAACACCAGAGGAAAGAACCATGAGATTAAACTAACCCCTCCTACTTTTAGGCAAGTCTGATCCTGAAGTTTACATGGACTGGGAGAGGCGCATGGAGTATATCTTCGAATGTTATGGTTACAATGAGAACAAGAAAGTAGCTGTGGCAGCTGCTCAACTCACGGAGAATGCACTATCCTGGTGGGATAGAACCGTAGCTGATCGAAGGAGACAACGCTTCGGACCTATTACAAGATGGGCCGACATGAAGTATCTTCTAAGGTCAAGGTACATTCCGGATCATTACATTAGAGACTTACAAAAACGTTTTCGTAAGTTATCTCAGGGATCAAGGACCGTGGATGAGTACTTCGAGGAGTTTGAGAAGCTCATGAACTCGTTGGAGCTGGAGGAGTCAGAAGAAGCAATCATGGCGCAATTCACTGATGGGCTCCAAGACCGAATTGCTAGAAAGGTAGAAAGAGCTCAATACACTGGATTACATGAGCTACTACACTTGGCGGTTCAAGTAGAGAAGCAGATAAAGAAGATGACAGCTCAAACAAATCGGAGCAGATCACAACCGTGGGCTTCAAGTAGCAAGTCGGTTGACAAAGGCAAGGCTGTGGAGGTTGAATCACGGTTAAGGGCAAGTTCAATGATCAAAACAAAAACCAACCGACCAGAGCAAGGTAAGTCTTCTAATACCAATCAAAGAACTCGTGACATAACATGTTTTAAGTGTCAAGGCAGAGGACATATGGCAAAGGAATGCCCAAATCAACGAGTTATGATCATGAACGCTGCTGGAGACTATGAGTCTCAAGAAGAGCGAGAGACCACGGATGAGGAGAAAGATGAGGATGCTGAGTATGCAGATGTTGGAGAGATGCTAGTCACTAGGCGAGTTTTGAGTGTGATGCTAGATCCTGAAGCAACAGCTCAAAGAGAGAACCTCTTCCACACTCGGTGTACTATCAAAACCAAGGTATGTAATTTGGTTATTGATGGAGGATCTTGTACTAACGTGGCTAGTAAGTTTATGGTGTCCAAGCTTGGTCTTGAGACGACTAAACACCCCAGGCCTTATAAGTTGCAATGGCTAGACAACAAGACTCAATTGAAGGTCACGGAACAAGTCACTATACCTTTCAGCGTGGGCAAGTACCAAGATGAGGTGTTGTGCGATGTTCTTCCCATGCAAGCTGGCCACATCCTACTTGGGAGACCATGGCAATTTGACAGAGCCACATTGCACAATGGGCGTACCAACTTCTATTCTTTTACTCACAAGGATAGAAAGTACAACCTAGCCCCTTTAAAACCAGCTGAAGTGCGTGAGCTTCAATCAAAAATGGACAAAGAAACCCAGGTAAGTAAGACTAACCTTTATGTTTCTTCTGGTTCTAATAGTTTTGTTTAGAAACCTCATATGACATTTTTTGGACGCCAAATATGCTATCTAATCTTTTATAAGGTACACATTAAAGTGCTATTTTGGAACACAAACTTGTTTCCCATGCTTCCCGTTCTATCTTTGTAATAAGTTTTGCGAAAATAGTTTTGTTTAGAAACCTCATAGGACATTTTTTGGACGCCAAATATGCTATCTAAGCTTTTATAAAGTACACATTAAAGTGCTCTTTTGGAACACAAACTTGTATAAAATGCTTCGCGTTCTATCGTTATAAGAAGTTTTGCGAAAATAGTTTTGTTAAGAAACTTCATATGACATTATTTGGACCCCAAATATGCTATCTAAGCTTTTATAAGGTACACACTAATGTGCTATTTTGGAACACAAACTTGTATCAAATGCTTCGCGTTCTATCGTTAGAAGAAGTTTTGCGAAAATAGTTTTGTTTAGAAACCTCATATGACATTTTTTGGTCCCCAAATATGCTATATAAGCTTTTATAAGGTACACATTAAAGTGCTCTTTTGGAACAAAAACTTGTATCCCATGCTTCGCGTTCTATCTTTAGAAGAAGTTTTGCGAAAATAGTTTTGTTTAGAAACCTCATAGGACATTTTTTGGACGCCAAATATGCTATCTAAGCTTTTATAAGGTACACATTAAAGTGCTCTTTTGGAACACAAACTTGTATAAAATGCTTCGCGTTCTATCGTTATAAGAAGTTTTGCGAAAATAGTTTTGTTTAGAAACCTCATATGACATTTTTTGGTCCCCAAATATGCTATATAAGCTTTTATAAGGTACACATTAAAGTGCTCTTTTGGAACAAAAACTTGTATCCCATGCTTCGCGTACTATCTTTAGAAGAAGTTTTATGAAAATAGTTTTGTTTAGAAACCTCATATGACATTTTTTGGACCCCAAATATGCTATCTAAGCTTTTATAAGGTACACATTAAAGTGCACTTTTGGAAAAAACTTGTATCCCATGCTTCGTGTTCTATCGTTATAAAAAGTTTGCGAAAATAGTTTTGTTTAGAAACCTCATATGACATTTTTGGACCACAAATATGCTATCTAAGCTTTTATAAGGTACACATTAAAGTGCTCTTTTGGAACACAAACTTGTATCCCATGCTTCGTTCTATCTTTGTAAGAAGTTTTGCGAAAATAGTTTTGTTAAGAAACCTCATATGACATTATTTGGACCCCAAATATGCTATATAAGCTTTTATAAGGTACACACTAAAGTGCTATTTTGGAACACAAACTTGTATCAAATGCTTCGCGTTCTATCGTTAGAAGAAGTTTTGCGAAAATAGTTTTTTAGAAACCTCATATGACATTTTTTGGTCCCCAAATATGCTATATAAGCTTTTATAAGGTACACATTAAAGTGCTATTTTGGAACAAAAACTTGTATCCCATGCTTCGCGTACTATCTTTAGAAGAAGTTTTATGAAAATAGTTTTGTTTAGAAACCTCATATGACATTTTTTGGACGCCAAATATGCTATCTAAGCTTTTATAAGGTACACATTAAAGTGCTCTTTTGGAACACAAACTTGTATAAAATGCTTCGCGTTCTATCGTTATAAGAAGTTTTGCGAAAATAGTTTTGTTTAGAAACCTCATATGACATTTTTTGGACCCCAAATATGCTATATAATCTTTTATAAGGTACACATTAAAGTGCTCTTTTGGAACAAAAACTTGTGTCCCATGCTTCGCGTTCTATCTTTAGAAGAAGTTTTATGAAAATAGTTTTGTTTAGAAACCTCATATGACATTTTTTGGACCCCAAATATGCTATCTAAGCTTTTATAAGGTACACATTAAAGTGCTCTTTTGGAAAAAACTTGTATCCCATGCTTCGTGTTCTATCGTTATAAGAAGTTTTGCGAAAATAGTTTTGTTTAGAAACCTCATATGACATTTTTTGGACCACAAATATGCTATCTAAGCTTTTATAAGGTACACATTAAAGTGCTCTTTTGGAACACAAACTTGTATCCCATGCTTCGCGTTCTATCTTTATAAGAAGTTTTGCGAAAATAGTTTTGTTAAGAAACCTCATATGACATTTTTTGGACCCCAAATATGCTATATAAGCTTTTATAAGGTACACACTAAAGTGCTATTTTGGACCACAACTTTATCCCATGCTTCGCGTTCTATCGTTAGAAGAAGTTTTGCGAAAATAGTTTTGTTTAGAACCTCATATGACATTTTTTGTCCCCAAATATGCTATATAAGCTTTTATAAGTACACATTAAAGTGCTCTTTTGGAACAAAACTTGTATCCCATGCTTCGCGTTCTATCTTTAAAGAAGTTTTGCGAAAATAGTTTTGTTTAGAAACCTCATATGACCTTTTTTGGACCCCAAATATGCTACCTAAGCTTTTATAAGGTACACATTAAGTGCTCTTTTGGAACACAAACTTATATCCATGCTTCGCGTTCTATCTTTATAAAATTTTTGCGAAAATAGTTTGTTTAGAAACCTCATAGGACATTTTTTGGACGCCAAATATGCTATCTAAGCTTTTATAAGGTACACATTAAAGTGCTCTTTTGGAACACAAACTTGTATAAAATGCTTCGCGTTCTATCGGTATAAGAAGTTTTGCGAAAATATTTTGTTTAGAAACCTCATATGACATTTTTTTTGTCCCCAAATATGCTATATAGCTTTTATAAGGTACACATTAAAGTGCTCTTTTGAACAAAACTTGTATCCCATGCTTCGCGTACTATCTTTAGAAGAAGTTTTATGAAAATAGTTTTGTTTAGAAACCTCATATGACATTTTTTGGACGCCAAATATGCTATCCTAGCTTTTATAAGGTACACATTAAAGTGCTCTTTTGGAACACCAACTTGTATAAAATGCTTCGCGTTCTACTATCGTTATAGAAGTTTTGCGAAAATAGTTTTGTTTAGAACCTCATATGACATTTTTTGGACCCCAATATGCTATCTAAGCTTTTATAAGGTACACACTAAAGTGCTCTTTTGAACACAAACTTGTATCAAATGCTTCGCGTTCTATCGTTAGAAGAATTTTTGCGAAAATAGTTTTGTTTAGAAACCTCATATGACATTTTTTGGTCCCCAATATGCTATATAATCTTTTATAAGTACACATTAAAGGCTCTTTTGGAACAAAACCTTGTGTCCCATGCTTCGCGTTCTATCTTTAGAAGAGTTTTAGAAATATTTGTTTAAAACCTCATATGACATTTTTTGGACCCCAAATATGCTATCTAACTTTTAATAAGGTACACATTAAAGTGCTCTTTTGGAAAACAAACTTGTATCCCATGCTTCGTGTTCTATCGTTATAAAAAGTTTTGCGAAAATAGTTTTGTTTAGAAACCTCATATGACATTTTTTGGACCCCAAATATGCTATCTAAGCTTTTATAAGGTACACATTAAAGTGCTCTTTTGGAACACAAACTTGTATCCCATGCTTCGCGTTCTATCTTTGTAAGAAGTTTTGCGAAAATAGTTTTGTTAAGAAACCTCATATGACATTATTTGGACCCCAAATATGCTATCTAAGCTTTTATAAGGTACCACTAAAGTGCTATTTTGGAACACAAACTTGTATCAATGCTTCGCGTTCTATCTTTAGAAGAAGTTTTGCGAAAATAGTTTTGTTTAGAAACCTCATATGACATTTTTTGGTCCCCAAATATGCTATCTAAGCTTTTATAAGGTACACATTAAAGTGCTCTTTTGGAACAAAAACTTGTATCCCATGCTTCGCGTTCTATCTTTGTAAGAAGTTTTGCGAAAATAGTTTTGTTTAGAAACCTCATATGACATTTTTTGGACCCCAAATATGCTATCTAAGCTTTTATAAGGTACACATTAAAGTGCTCTTTTGGAACACAAACTTGAATCCCATGCTTCGCGTTCTATTTTATAAGAAGTTTTGCGAAAATAGTTTTGTTTAGAAACCTCATAGGACATTTTTTGACGCCAAATATGCTATCTAGCTTTTATAAGGTACACATTAAAGTGCTCTTTTGGAACACAACTTGTATAAAATGCTTCGCGTTCTATCGTTATAAGAGTTTTGCGAAAATAGTTTTGTTTAGAAACCTCATATGACATTTTTTGGTCCCCAATATGCTATATAAGCTTTTAAAGGTACACATTAAAGTGCTCTTTTGGAACAAAAACTTGTATCCCATGCTTCGCGTACTATCTTAGAAGAAGTTTTATGAAAATAGTTTTGTTTTAAACCTCATATGACATTTTTTGGACGCCAAATATGCTATCTAAGCTTTTATAAGGTACACATTAAGTGCTCTTTTGGAACACAAACTTGTATCACATGCTTCGTGTTCTAATCGTTATAAAAAGTTTTGCGAAGATAGTTTTGTTTAGAAACCTCTATGACATTTTTTGGACCCCAAATATGCTATCTAAGCTTTTATAAGGTACACATTAAGTGCTCTTTTGGAACACAACTTGTATCCCATGCATCGCGTCTATCTTTATAAGAAGTTTTGCGAAAATAGTTTTGTTTAGAAACCTCATATGACATTTTTTGGACGCCAAATATGCTATCTAATCTTTTATAAGGTACACATTAAAGTGCTATTTTGGAACACAAACTTGTTTCCCATGCTTCCCGTTCTATCTTTGTAATAAGTTTTGCGAAAATAGTTTTGTTTAGAAACCTCATAGGACATTTTTTGGACGCCAAATATGCTATCTAAGCTTTTATAAGTACACATTAAAGTGCTCTTTTGGAACACAACTTGTATAAACTGCTTCGCGTTCTATCTTATAATAAGTTTTGCGAAAATAGTTTTGTTAAGAAACTTCATATGACATTATTTGGACCCCAAATATGCTATCTAAGCTTTTATAAGGTACACACTAATGTGCTATTTTGGAACACAAACTTGTATCAAATGCTTCGCGTTCTAGCGTTAGAAGGTCGTTTTTTTGCGAAAATAAATTTTGTTTAGAACCTCATTTTGCATATCTAGCGTTGTTTTATAAGGTACACATTAAAGTGCTCTTTTGGAACAAAACTTGTATCCCATGCTTCGCGTTCTATCTTTATGAAAAAGTTTTTGAAAAAGTTGTTTGTTAAGAACCTCTT
>VHIU01000721.1:0-16319 GCA_010577795.1 Isatis tinctoria | reverse complement strand
GGAAATTGACCGCGTCCTAGAGGAAACGCAAAAGATCCCGTTCACTTCGAGGATCACCAGCATCAGACTCTCTGACCCGGGCAAAATCCGAATTCCCTTCTACGACGGGACAACTGATCCAAAGGCCCACATGACAGCCTTCCGCATCGCTATGGGACGTGCTAGGTTCAAACCCGAAGAGAGGGACGCAGGATTCTGCCTCCTCTTCGTGGAGCATCTGAAAGGATCAGCCCTGTTGTGGTTCTCGAGGCTAGAGAGAGATTCAATTGACGGTTTCGAGCAGTTGTCGACAGCCTTCTTGAAACATTACTCGCTGTTCATAAGACAGTCGACATCCGACGCGGATCTTTACTCGCTGTCGCAGGAACCCGAAGAAAGCCTCCGAGATTTCATCGAAAGGTTTAAAGTGATCGTCTCGAAAATTGACGGACTGAGCAACAGTGCTGCGATCAACGCCCTGAAGAAGTCCTTGCTCAAGACTTCGAACTTCCGAAAGGAGATTACCGTGAACCCACCAATCACCATTCAAGACGCTCTCCACCGTGCCTCCAACTTCGTCATCTACGAGGAAGACATGAGGGTCCCGGCCGGAAAACACCAATCCTCAAAATTGGTCGCCAAAGGCACGGTGCAACCTTCTAACTTTCCAAACGAGAGAAGAAGTAGGCGAACCAACCGAGATGAAGAACCCAACCCGGGCGGAGCGCATAACTACCAGATAAACACGGAGAGACCATATAATGAGCGCAACAAGGGACCATGGAATACATGGACTCGACCAGGATTCGACGAGAGCGCCTTCTGTACCTTCCACAAGACAAAAGACCACTCAACCGAAAACTGCAGGACCGTCGGAAGGAGGCTCGCGGCAAAGCTGTTAGCCGGGGAGCTCGGAAACGGAGTGACCCACGAGAGTCTCGGAGCCATCGAAGAAGATGCTGGCGCCCCAGATGGACGACCTAACCAGGAACGTCCCGAAAGGCCCGACGAGGATACCCCCAAACGAGGAAGGAGACCAAACGGAGACGACTCCGCAGCCAACCGCAGGAGAATCCACATGATCATCGGAGGATCACAATACTGCCGAGATACGGTGGCCTCCATCAAGGCATTTCTGAGAAGAGGAGACAAGGAATCAAACCCGCGGGAACCGATCACCGAAAACGATGACCGGATAGCCTTTCACGAAAAAGATGCTGAGGGCCTCGACCAACCTCACGACGATCCGTTGGTAGTAGAGTTGGACATCAACGACTACGATGTCTCCCGAGTCTTGATCGACACCGGAAGTTCGGTGGACGTCATTTTTCGAGAGACGCTTCAAGGATGAAGGTGGACCCGTCGATGATAAAACCGAATCCGAGGTCGCTAACCGGATTCTCCGGCGAAGTCACAATGACGGATGGAACGATCCAGCTCCCGGTTCGTGCCGGCGGAATCACGAAAATCGTTAACTTCGCGGTGGCCAACCACCCCGCGATTTATAATGTGATCATGGGAACTCCTTGGATCAACTCAATGCGAGCTATCCCATCAACTTACCATCTCTGCCTGAAGTTCCCGACACCAAACGGGATCAAGACCGTGTGGGGAAACCAGAAGGAGGCTCGGATCTGTTTTCTGGCAGAGCACAAGCTCCGGAATCCGACCATCCCGCAGAGAGAAAACCCGAAAAGAAAGAATGAAGACGACGCCCCCGAACTGGGGAAGAACTGAGTAGAACCGAGCGGTTCGAAAAAACGGGTTCCACCCACGGAGACCGAAATCAACCAAGAAAAGACAAAAGTTGCCGAAAAGACCGCAGAAAACGCCGAAGCCGCAACGGACAACTCCATTACCAAGACTTAACCGTCTTCCCGCCACAAAAAAAAAAAAAAAAAAAAAAAAAAAAAACGGAACTACGGGTGACTTGATCCCTTTTCACGAAGGGTACGTAGGCAGCTCGCTTAAAAAACGAGTTCAGTTGCCCCTCTCTTTAAAAAAGGGGGGGAGTGGGTCCGTATGTACATACTCCCAAATTTTCGCAAAAATTTCAAGGAGATGGACATTGGGACTTAGCATCTCATAACACATCCAAAGCTTGAAAAAGTTTCCCGAAAACACCATTCTGACAAACATCGAGACTTAGCATCTCGAAACTTGATCCAGAAACCAAATGGATCCAGAAAAACCCGAGGAAAATGAACATTGAGACTTAGTATCTCATAGCACAAACTCGAACTTAAAATCAGATAAACATCGAGACTTAGCATCTCGCAACTTATCCGCGACCACTAACCAGTCAAGATATTCTTCCCAAATACTTAAGCAAATCCGTCTGTTGCTGGCCACAACAAGACTATCTTTTTAAACCATGGTTCTTTCAACATCCCGCAGAGGATAAAACTAGCGCGCTATACAAATTTCCGGACTAACATCTGAAGGGCGTAACTTGTATCCCGCGATCCTGCAGGAAGCGCTCGACACGATGTTCTGATTAGTTTACTTTTACCAACACTTTGCATAGTACATGACACAAAGTAAACTCTTTAAACCCAGTAAAGCGCCTGACACGGGAACACTGGTCAAAGACATCTCGAGAATGCAGTATCAAACCGGCTCTGATGCGAGATCTTAAAAGCGTTCAGTCGAAAGAGGGATTCGAACAAGCTCGGTCCCCTACGACAACAAAAGACTGCATTAAACCCAGGGACATTCGCAAAATACAAACTGGTCTAAAAGTTCGAGTGTCCGGAACAACACTCCAACGCAATATCAAAACGGGCCAGCCGCCCGTCCTCCGTAGAGAGACGGGCCGGCCGCCCTTTACTCCACAAAACGGGCCAGCCGCCCGTCCTCCGTAGAGAGACGGGCCAGCCGCCCTCTACTCCACAAAACCGGTCAGCCACCCGTAGAGAGACGGGACAGCCGCCCTTCATTCTATAAAATGGGCCAGCCGCCCTCTTGGAAGAGAGACATACCGGCCGCCCATCTTCTCCTTTATCAAGGCTATAAAAGCAAAGCAAGCAAGCAAAGAAGTCCATAACATCTAAGGCAAAAGCTGATAGATAAAAATCTCCATGTAAGGAGATATGAGTTCGGTTAACAAAGCAAATACAATAAAAAGGGTCAAATGACCCGAACACAACTAAGGCAGAAACAGAAAAAACAAGGCTATAGCCTAATCGTACTCAACAAGAGGAGTAGGAGCTGCGTAGTCCAAATCCTCGGCCTCCGGAGACTGATACGGAGAAACGGGAGAGTATACCAAGTGGCTCTCGATAACGGCAGCAGCCCGATCATAGGAACCGGTCCAACCTCCTCCTTTGAGCCGCTCCAATTCCGCCTCCAGCTCTCCCTCTTCCCCCTCAACCTTCGACTTCCCGGACTTAATGTCCCGGACTAGGTCGAGGTTAGAGCTGACCTCAGACAAGGCAGTCTCGCCATATTTTGCCTGACGCATCGGCACGAGAGCAGCCTTGGCTCCCTCGATGCGAAGACGATACTTTTCCACCAAGTCCCAGCGACATTTCTTAAGAGCCAGCTCCAATTTCCGCTCAGCTTCCGCGAGCACCTTCTTAATCTCCTTCTGAGATCGCCTCTCCACGTTCCGAAGCTTCACTTCCAAGGCCTTGATCTTCTTGTCCTTCTTCCGGGACTCTCTCTCCGAAGCTTCCAAGGCAACCTGGGTTGCATGAGCTCGGGTGGCGATCTGAATCAAAGAAAAGCAAATATCAGCAAAGACCAAACTGCGTCCAAACGAATCTAAAGGAAAAAAGAATTACCGTCATAAGACTGGAGGACAGATCTCCGTAAGCCGCTGAACGATCGAACGGCGCAGCTGGGGCCGGAGCCAGCGCTCCAAAGTAGTCCACAACCTTAACGGACTCAGCTGGATCGCCTCCCGCCGCCTTGCGGGCATCGAAGAGAAGACCATGATCGGACGCCTCGGCCGTCCGAGCCACTTTCCCCTTCCTCAGACGGCCAGGGCTGTTCGAAGCTCCCTTCCCCTTATCCACAGCGACGGCACAAGCCGAACTCTGAGGAGCAGCAATCTGTTCCTCGGGCGCGCCATGGAAATCAGGTCCGGGCGGAAGAACAAAGCCGGACGCCGGGTCAAACTCGACTGCCTCTCCGGACGGTCCAGCCTCGCCGTACTTCTGCTTGCGATAGTTCCAAACACCCTCCATTCCGGGGTACGTCGCAAGCGGGTCGATGAAGTCGGGACCTTTGAGAGGGGCACGTCCTTCTAAAATATCTCTTGCGTCAAGAAAGCGGCGCCAAAGGTCAGGACACTCCCAATCGATTTTCTTCTTATCAACTTCTGTAACGATATCCTCAAACCCGGAAATCCTGGGAACAAAGGATCACGACCTAGAGAGAGAAAAGAAGAAAAGCTGTGAGAAATGAAGTTATGAAGAATGAAACAAATGAGCAAGGACTACTTATAGGAAAAAATTCACGAAAAGACGAAACACTTACGTGGCAAACTCCACTCGGTCCTAACTGAGCCGCCGAAGTCAGAACCGACCGTAAGCGGGCTGCGTTTCACATAGAAAAACTCGAGCCGCGAAGCTTTGCAATGCTGTCGAAGCCCGGTGTAGAAACGCTTCACGTTCCTCCGAACGTTGATTGAGCAGAAGAAATCCGAATTGGAAACCTTCCTCATCGAAAAGAAATTCCGAATCAGATCACCCTCCAACTTGATCCCACATTCGGCACAACGGACCACAAGTCCCATCAAAATCCTCATGGCGCCAGGGGTAAGTTGGGAGATCGCAACCCCATATAGATCGAGAAAATCAAAAATGGCTCCCGGGATCGGGAACCAGAGGAAGGCCTCGTAGAACATCGACTCGTACATGGCAAAATAGCCATCTGGCGCCTTGTTCATCCTATCCCCATCTTTCGGGAGACGGAACTTAATCTTGTCCGGAATCCGGAAATCGTATCTAAGCTCGGCTAGCGAATCCCGATCGCTCAAAGTAGGACCGTGCTTGAATGTCTCGGCTATCGATCTATAACTCGTAGACGGTCCAGGCTTCTTAAACCGCCAAGCGAAAATGTCTTCACCCCAATAGGCTTTAGCCTCTCCGGGAGAACGACACTCGGATTTCACGTCCGGATGCACAAAGACAGGCACTTCCGGGTGATCCGACCTAACTTCTTCCCCGGACATGGCCGAGTCGTCACCTGTCCCTGACCAAACACGACGACGTTCGGAAGGGACCAGAGGTCGGGACGGCCATGCACGCCATCCGCCGTTGTCCTCAATATGTTGAGGAGGAGTCCAAACGCCACGTGCTATACTCGTCCTTGGCGAGACGCCGTCAATTTCAACTCGAGAAGAGCCGGACGCCCTCTCTAAGGCACCTCCAGAGCCGAGCGCCCATCTTGATACGGCTACTATGCCAGCCGCCCTCTTGGAAGCGTTTTTAGAGCCAGCCGCCCTCTTCGAACCGGACGCCCTACTCCCGGCCGCCGGCTCGGGTCTGATCTCATTCCCGGCCGCCGGCTCGGGTCTGATCTCATTCCCGGCCGCCGGCTCGGGTCTGATCTCATTCCCGGCCGCCGGCTCAGGACTGATATCATTCCCGGCTGCCGGCTCGGGTACGTCCTCATTCCCGGCAGCCGTTTCGGGTTCCCATTGAGGAACATTATCAAAACCGTACGATCCTTGAGCATTGCTAGGACCAGCCTCCCACTGCGGAACACCTTCGGGACCATACGCTGCTCGTGGAATGGCATTTTCTCCAGCTGACAGCAGATCTTCCACAAGTACCATATCCTGATCAGCGGACATAAAATCGAACTCAAACTGATTATTCACTATGGCATCAAGGTTGAGTTCGAAAGGAGAACCTCCTTCACCAGCCATTACTAAAGAAAAAATTATCAAAGGAGAGACTTGAAGAAAGAACTTGAGAAGAGAAGTGAAGTATGAAAAAATGAATGAAGCCACTCCTTTGATATAGCAAACATGGCACAAACTTCCATGATGAACAATGCTCTGACAAGACATCAAAGAGAAGCGGATGAACGGACGAACGGAAAAACTCATTGCCTTCCCGTTTCAGTCAATCCCGATAAAACTCTCAGCTCGACGCTCCTTGCTCCAAACCACGGAAGCAAAGAGCTGGGGGGCTAACTGTTGGGGTCAAAATCCCCTCCTAGAAGATTGACGGAACGAGAAGTCAAGGTCGTGATCAAATGGAACTTATCCCGAACATGGAACGCACAAGCTAAGGCAAACTGCCCACGATCCGTCCAAGACATCAACCGGCGGCTGGGACAAGGCCAGCCGCCGGGTCTTCTTACACCCACGGCCGGCGGCTGGGATAAGGCCAGCCGCCGGGTCTTCGTTGATCCACGACCGGCGGCCGGGATAAGGCCAGCCGCCGGATCGTCTTGGTCCATCAACCGGCGTTCGGGACAAGTGCCAGCCGCCGGATCATCACACGTCCATGACCGGCGGCCGGGACAAGTGCCAACCGCCGGATCGTCACACGTCCATGACCGGCGGCCGGGATAAGTGCCAGCCGCCGGATCGTCACACGTCCATGACCGGCGGCCGGGACAAGTGCCAGCCGCCGGATCATCACACGACCATGACCGGCATCCGGGACAAGTGCTAGCCGCCGGATCATCGCACGTCCATGACCGGCGGCCGGGACAAGTGCCAGCCGCCGGATCCTTATGCGTCCGTGGCCGGCGGCTGGGATGATTGCCAGCCGCCGGGTCTTCTCCATCCAAGGCAGGCGGCTGGGATAAGGCCAGCCGCCGGATCTTCATCACATACCAACCGGCGGCTGGGATAAGGCCGGCCGCCGGATCATCATCACATGCACACGATCGTTTCTCAAGACAAGACTCATTACCCGAACATCATCCAGTGGACCGACCATCATGCCCAGACCGACCCGAGGATCATCCTTTGCATGTTCTGACTCCAAAGACGTCCGTAAACATTCCCCGAAGGACCGTGACGAACGTCCAGCCGTCCGTGGACCAGTCGCCGAGCACACGAGCTAGAGGAACCGGCGGCTGGCCATCAACACCGAAACCAGCGGCTGGAAGTTCAAACAAAAAAAACGGGCGGTTCTAATCTCAGAAGTCGTAAAACGCTTGGGACACTATTCACACGGGAAAAACCGTTAAAAAACACTATTCATCCCAAGACAAGGTTAACCGAAAGATCGAATTGAGCTTAAACCGAGATTCGGATCACTATTCATCGGCGGGCCGGATTTGGGTCAGAACGCGCGGACGGATCACGGAAGACTCTCGGGCCGGAAATCGGGCCCAAAAAGCTTAAGTCGGCGGCTGGGAAGGAAGGACAAAGTCCCACATCGGAAATCTGAAGTCTTAGCCTCCTAGGATTGTCAGTATATATATGTACGCTCATGTAAGGTTTAAATCCATCCCAGATCCGAGTATTAGGAGTTTTAGCAATTTAAGACTATTCAGCTTTTGCTAATTTCCCTTGTACTTTCGGAAAATATCAATAAAATCTCCCTTTTCATCTTTTTTGCATTTTCGGTCCTTTAGTTCTTTATAAATAGAATTTTCGAGCCCCCATTAAATATAAGTTTTGACAGTGTGAGTTTCGGCTCTCACAGTACACATTAAAGTGCTCTTTTGGAACACAAACTCGTATCGCATGCTTCGCGTTTTATCTTTGTAAGACGTTTTGCGAAAGAAGTTTTGTTTAGAAACCTCATAGGACATTATTTGGAACACAAACTTGTATCCCATGCTTCGCGTTCTTTCTTTATAAGAAGTTTTGCTTAAATAGTTTTGTTTAGAAACCTCATAGAACATTTTTTGGACCCCAAATATGCTTTCTAAGCTTTTATAAGGTACACATTAAAGTGCTCTTTTGGAACACAAACTTGTATCGCATGCTTCGCGTTCTTTCTTTGTAAGACGTTTTGCGAAAATAGTTTTGTTTACAAACCTCATAGGACATTATTTGGACCCCAAATATGCTTTCTAAACTTTTTAAGGTACACATTAAAGTGCTCTTTTGGAACACAAACTTGTATCCCATGCTTCGCGTTCTTTCTTTATAAGAAGTTTTGCGAAAATAGTTTTGTTTAGAAACCTCATAGAACATTTTTTGGACCCCAAATATGCTTTCTAAGCTTTTATAAGGTACACATTAAAGTGCTCTTTTGGAACACAAACTTGTATCGCATGCTTCGCGTTTTATCTTTGTAAGACGTTTTGCGAAAATAGTTTTGTTTAGAAACCTCATAGGACATTATTTGGACCCCAAATATGCTTTCTAAGCTTTTATAAGGTACACATTAAAGTGCTCTTTTGGAACACAAACTTGTATCCCATGCTTCGCGTTCTTTCTTTATAAGAAGTTTTGCGAAAATAGTTTTGTTTAGAAACCTCATAGGACATTTTTTGGACCCCAAATATGCTTTCTAAGCTTTTATAAGGTACACATTAAAGTGCTCTTTTGGAACACAAACTTGTATCGCATGCTTCGCGTTCTTTCTTTATAAGAAGTTTTGCGAAAATAGTTTTGTTTAGAAACCTCATAGAACATTTTTTGGACCCAAATATGCTTTCTAAGCTTTTATAAGGTACACATTAAAGTGCTCTTTTGGAAC
The DNA here is from genome assembly GCA_010577795.1 of Isatis tinctoria. NCBI lineage: Eukaryota > Viridiplantae > Streptophyta > Magnoliopsida > Brassicales > Brassicaceae > Isatis > Isatis tinctoria. Next base: position 7,716 of record VHIU01000721.1, on the reverse strand, counting down.
ACAAACTTGTATCCCATGCTTCGCGTTCTTTCTTTATAAGAAGTTTTGCGAAAATAGTTTTGTTTAGAAACCTCATAGGACATTTTTTGGACCCCAAATATGCTTTCTAAGCTTTTATAAGGTACACATTAAAGTGCTCTTTTGGAACACAAACTTGTATCCCATGCTTCGCGTTCTTTCTTATAAGAAGTTTTGCGAAAATAGTTTTGTTTAGAAACCTCATAGAACATTTTTTGGACCCCAAATATGCTTTCTAAGCTTTTATAAGGTACACATTAAAGTGCTCTTTTGGAACACAAACTCGTATCGCATGCTTCGCGTTTTATCTTTGTAAGACGTTTTGCGAAAATAGTTTTGTTTAGAAACCTCATAGGACATTATTTGGAACACAAACTTGTATCCCATGCTTCGCGTTCTTTCTTTATAAGAAGTTTTGCTTAAATAGTTTTGTTTAGAAACCTCATAGAACATTTTTTGGACCCCAAATATGCTTTCTAAGCTTTTATAAGGTACACATTAAAGTGCTCTTTTGGAACACAAACTTGTATCCCATGCTTCGCGTTCTTTCTTTATAAGAAGTTTTGCGAAAATAGTTTTGTTTAGAAACCTCATAGAACATTTTTTGGACCCCAAATATGCTTTCTAAGCTTTTATAAGGTACACATTAAAGTGCTCTTTTGGAACACAAACTTGTATCGCATGCTTCGCGTTCTTTCTTTGTAAGACGTTTTGCGAAAATAGTTTTGTTTACAAACCTCATAGGACATTATTTGGACCCCAAATATGCTTTCTAAACTTTTATAAGGTACACATTAAAGTGCTCTTTTGGAACACAAACTTGTATCCCATGCTTCGCGTTCTTTCTTTATAAGAAGTTTTGCGAAAATAGTTTTGTTTAGAACCTCATAGAACATTTTTTGGACCCCAAATATGCTTTCTAAGCTTTTATAAGGTACACATTAAAGTGCTCTTTTGGAACACAAACTTGTATCCCATGCTTCGCGTTCTTTCTTTATAAGAAGTTTTGCGAAAATAGTTTTGTTTAGAAACCTCATAGGACATTTTTTGGACCCCAAATATGCTTTCTAAGCTTTTATAAGGTACACATTAAAGTGCTCTTTTGGAACACAAACTTGTATCGCATGCTTCGCGTTCTTTCTTTGTAAGACGTTTTGCGAAAATAGTTTTGTTTACAAACCTCATAGGACATTATTTGGACCCCAAATATGCTTTCTAAACTTTTATAAGGTACACATTAAAGTGCTCTTTTGGAACACAAACTTGTATCCCATGCTTCGCGTTCTTTCTTTATAAGAAGTTTTGCGAAAATAGTTTTGTTTAGAAACCTCATAGAACATTTTTTGGACCCCAAATATGCTTTCTAAGCTTTTATAAGGTACACATTAAAGTGCTCTTTTGGAACACAAACTTGTATCGCATGCTTCGCGTTTTATCTTTGTAAGACGTTTTGCGAAAATAGTTTTGTTTAGAAACCTCATAGGACATTATTTGGACCCCAAATATGCTTTCTAAGCTTTTATAAGGTACACATTAAAGTGCTCTTTTGGAACACAAACTTGTATCCCATGCTTCGCGTTCTTTCTTTATAAGAAGTTTTGTAAAATAGTTTTGTTTAGAAACCTCATAGGACATTTTTTGGACCCCAAATATGCTTTCTAAGCTTTTATAAGGTACACATTAAAGTGCTCTTTTGGAACACAAACTTGTATCCCATGCTTCGCGTTCTTTCTTTATAAGAAGTTTTGCGAAAATAGTTTTGTTTAGAAACCTCATAGAACATTTTTTGGACCCCAAATATGCTTTATAAGCTTTTATTAGGTACACATTAAAGTGCTCTTTTGGAACACAAACTTGTATCCCATGCTTCGCGTTCTTTCTTTATAAGAAGTTTTGCGAAAATAGTTTTGTTTAGAAACCTCATAGGACATTTTTTGGACCCCAAAGATGCTTTCTAAGATTTTATAAGGTACACATTAAAGTACTCTTTTGGAACACAAACTTGTATCCCATGCTTCGCGTTTTTTCTTTATAAGAAGTTTTGCGAAAATAGTTTTGTTTAGAAATCTCATAGAACATTTTTTGGACCCCAAATATGCTTTCTAAGCTTTTATAAGGTACACATTAAAGTGCTCTTTTGGAACACAAACTTGTATCGCATGCTTCGCGTTTTATCTTTGTAAGACGTTTTGCGAAAAAAGTTTTGTTTAGAAACCTCATAGGACATTATTTGGAACACAAACTTGTATCCCATGCTTCGCGTTCTTTCTTTATAAGAAGTTTTGCTTAAATAGTTTTGTTTAGAAACCTCATAGAACATTTTTGGACCCCAAATATGCTTTCTAAGCTTTTATAAGGTACACATTAAAGTGCTCTTTTGGAACACAACTTGTATCGCATGCTTCGCGTTTTATCTTTGTAAGACGTTTTGCGAAAAAAGTTTTGTTTAGAAACCTCATAGGACATTATTGGAACACAAACTTGTATCCCATGCTTCGCGTTCTTTGTTTATAAGAAGTTTTGCTTAAATAGTTTGTTTAGAAACCTCATAGAACATTTTTTGGACCCCAATATGCTTTCTAAGCTTTTTAAGGTACACATTAAAGTGCTCTTTTGGAACACAAACTTGTATCCCATGCTTCGCGTTCTTTCTTTATAAGAAGTTTTGCGAAAATAGTTTTGTTTAGAAACCTCATAGAACATTTTTTGGACCCCAAATATGCTTTCTAAGCTTTTATAAGGTACACATTAAAGTGCTCTTTTGGAACACAAACTTGTATCGCATGCTTCGCGTTCTTTCTTTGTAAGACGTTTTGTGAAAATAGTTTTGTTTACAAACCTCATAGGACATTATTTGGACCCCAAATATGCTTTCTAAACTTTTATAAGGTACACATTAAAGTGCTCTTTTGGAACACAAACTTGTATCCCATGCTTCGCGTTCTTTCTTTATAAGAAGTTTTGCGAAAATAGTTTTGTTTAGAAACCTCATAGAACATTTTTTGGACCCCAAATATGCTTTCTAAGCTTTTATAAGGTACACATTAAAGTGCTCTTTTGGAACACAAACTTGTATCCCATGCTTCGCGTTCTTTCTTTATAAGAAGTTTTGCGAAAATAGTTTGTTTAGAAACCTCATAGAACATTTTTTGGAACCCCAAATATGCTTTCTAAGCTTTTATTAAGTACACATTAAAGTGCTCTTTTGGAACACAAACTTGTATCCCATGCTTCGCGTTCTTTCTTTATAAGAAGTTTTGCGAAAATAGTTTTGTTTACAAACCTCATAGGACATTTTTGGACCCCAAATATGCTTTCTAAGCTTTTATAAGGTACACATTAGAGTGCTCTTTTTGAACACAAACTTGTATCGCATGCTTCGCGTTTTATCTTTATAAGACGTTTTGCAAAAATAGTTTTGTTTAGAAACCTCATAGGACATTTTTTGGACCCCAAATATGCTTTCTAAGCTTTTATAAGGTACACATTAAAGTGCTCTTTTGGAACACAAACTTGTTTCCCATGCTTCGCGTTCTTTCTTTATAAGAAGCTTTGCGAAAATAGTTTTGTTTAGAAACCTCATAGAACATTTTTTGGACCCTAAATATGCTTTCTAAGCTTTTATAAGGTACACATTAAAGTGCTCTTTTGGAACACAAATTTGTATCCCATGCTTCGCGTTCTTTCTTTATAAGAAGTTTTGCGAAAATAGTTTTGTTTAGAAACCTCATAGGACATTTTTTGGACCCCAAATATGCTTTCTAAGATTTTATAAGGTACACATTAAAGTGCTCTTTTGGAACACAAACTTGTATCCCATGCTTCGCGTTCTTTCTTTATAAGAAGTTTTGCGAAAATAGTTTTGTTTAGAAACCTCATAGGACATTATTTGGACCCCAAATATGCTTTCTAAGCTTTTATAAGGTACAAATTAAAGTGCTCTTTTGAACACAAACTTTATCCCATGCTTCGCGTTCTTTCTTTATAAGAAGTTTTGCGAAAATAGTTTTGTTTAGAAACCTCATAGGACATTTTTTGGACCCCAAATATGCTTTCTAAGCTTTTATAAGGTACACATTAAAGTGCTCTTTTGGAACACAAACTTGTATCCCATGCTTCGCGTTCTTTCTTTATAAGAAGTTTTGCGAAAATAGTTTTGTTTACAAACCTCATAGGACATTTTTTGGACCCCATATGCTTTTAAGCTTTTATAAGGTACACATTAGAGTGCTCTTTTTGACACACAAACTTGTATCGCATGCTTCGCGTTTTATCTTTATAAGACGTTTTGCAAAATAGTTTTGTTTAGAAACCTCATAGGACATTTTTTGGACCCCAAATATGCTTTCTAAGCTTTTATAAGGTACACATTAAAGTGCTCTTTTGGAACACAAACTTGTTTCCCATGCTTCGCGTTCTTTCTTTATAAGAAGCTTTGCGAAAATAGTTTTGTTTAGAAACCTCATAGAACATTTTTTGGACCCTAAATATGCTTTCTAAGCTTTTATAAGGTACACATTAAAGTGCTCTTTTGGAACACAAATTTGTATCCCATGCTTCGCGTTCTTTCTTTATAAGAAGTTTTGCGAAAATAGTTTTGTTTAGAAACCTCATAGGACATTTTTTGGACCCCAAATATGCTTTCTAAGATTTTATAAGGTACACATTAAAGTGCTCTTTTGGAACACAAACTTGTATCCCATGCTTCGCGTTCTTTCTTTATAAGAAGTTTTGCGAAAATAGTTTTGTTTAGAAACCTCATAGGACATTATTTGGACCCCAAATATGCTTCTAAGCTTTTATAAGGTACAAATTAAAGTGCTCTTTTGGAACACAAACTTGTATCCCATGCTTCGCGTTCTTTCTTTATAAGAAGTTTTGCGAAAATAGTTTTGTTTAGAAACCTCATAGGACATTTTTTGGACCCCAAATATGCTTTCTAAGCTTTTATAAGGTACACACTAAAGTGCTCTTTTGGAACACAAACTTGTATCCCATGCTTCGCGTTCTTTCTTTATAAGAAGTTTTGCGAAAATAGTTTTGTTTAGAAACCTCATAGAACATTTTTTGGACCCCAAATATGCTTTCTAAGCTTTTATAAGGTACACATTAAAGTGCTCTTTTGGAACACAAACTTGTATCCCATGCTTCGCGTTCTTTCTTTATAAGAAGTTTTGCGAAAATATTTTTGTTTAGAAACCTCATAGGACATTTTTTGGACCCCAAATATGCTTTCTAAGATTTTATAAGGTACACATTAAAGTGCTCTTTTGGAACACAAACTTGTATCCCATGCTTCGCGTTCTTTCTTTATAAGAAGTTTTGCGAAAATAGTTTTGTTTAGAAACCTCATAGAACATTTTTCGGACCCCAAATATGCTTTATAAGCTTTTATAAGGTACACATTAAAGTGCTCTTTTGGAACACAAACTTGTATCCCATGCTTCGCGTTCTTTCTTTATAAGAAGTTTGCGAAATAGTTTTGTTTAGAAACCTCATAGGACATTTTAGACCCCAAATATGCTTTCTAAGATTTTATAAGGTACACATTAAAGTGCTCTTTTGGAACACAAACTTGTATCCCATGCTTCGCGTTCTTTCTTTATAAGAAGTTTTGCGAAAATAGTTTTGTTTAGAAACCTCATAGAACATTTTTGGACCCCAAATATGCTTTCTAAGCTTTTATAAGGTACACATTAAAGTGCTCTTTTGGAACACAAACTTGTATCGCATGCTTCGCGTTTATCTTTGTAAGACGTTTTGCGAAAAAAGTTTTGTTTAGAAACCTCATAGGACATTATTTGGAACACAAACTTGTATCCCATGCTTCGCGTTCTTTGTTTATAAGAAGTTTTGCTTAAATAGTTTTGTTTAGAAACCTCATAGAACATTTTTTGGACCCCAAATATGCTTTCTAAGCTTTATAAGGTACACATTAAAGTGCTCTTTTGGAACACAAACTTGTATCCCATGCTTCGCGTTCTTTCTTTATAAGAAGTTTTGCGAAAATAGTTTTGTTTAGAAACCTCATAGAACATTTTTTGGACCCCAAATATGCTTTCTAAGCTTTTATAAGGTACACATTAAAGTGCTCTTTTGGAACACAAACTTGTATCGCATGCTTCGCGTTCTTTCTTTGTAAGACGTTTTGCGAAAATAGTTTTGTTTAGAAACCTCATAGGACATTATTTGGACCCCAAATGTGCTTTCTAAGCTTTTATAAGGTACACATTAAAGTGCTCTTTTGGAACACAAACTTGTATCCCATGCTTTGCGTTCTTTCTTTATAAGAAGTTTTGCGAAAATAGTTTTGTTTAGAAACCTCATAGGACATTTTTTGGACCCCAAATATGCTTTCTAAGCTTTTATAAGGTACACATTAAAGTGCTCTTTTGGAACACAAACTTGTATCCCATGCTTCGCGTTCATTCTTTATAAGAAGTTTTGCGAAAATAGTTTTGTTTAGAAACCTCATAGAACATTTTTTGGACCCCAAATATGCTTTCTAACCTTTTATAAGGTACACATTATAGTGCTCTTTTGGAACACAAACTTGTATCCCATGCTTCGCGTTCTTTCTTTATAAGAAGTTTTGCGAAAATAGTTTTGTTTAGAAACCTCATAAGACATTTTTTGGACCCCAAATATGCTTTCTAAGATTTTATAAGGTACACATTAAATTGCTCTTTTGGAACACAAACTTGTATCCCATGCTTCGCGTTCTTTCTTTATAAGAAGTTTTGCGAAAATAGTTTTGTTTAGAAACCTCATAGAACATTTTTCGGACCCCAAATATGCTTTATAAGCTTTTATAAGGTACACATTAAAGTGCTCTTTGGAACACAACTTGTATCCCATGCTTCGCGTTCTTTCTTTATAAGAAGTTTTGCAAATAGTTTTGTTTAGAAACCTCATAGGACATTTTTTGGACCCCAAATATGCTTTCTAAGATTTTATAAGGTACACATTAAAGTGCTCTTTTGGAACACAAACTTGTATCCCATGCTTCGCGTTCTTTCTTTATAAGAAGTTTTGCGAAATAGTTTTGTTTAGAACCTCATAGAACTTTCGGACCCCAAATATGCTTTATAAGCTTTTATAAGGTACACATTAAAGTGCTCTTTTGGAACACAAACTTGTATCCCATGCTTCGCGTTCTTTCTTTATAAGAAGTTTTGCGAAAATAGTTTTGTTTAGAAACCTCATAGGACATTTTTGGACCCCAAATATGCTTTCTAAGATTTTATAAGGTACACATTAAAGTGCTCTTTTGGAACACAAACTTGTATCCCATGCTTCGCGTTCTTTCTTTATAAGAAGTTTTGCGAAATAGTTTTTGTTTAGAAACCTCATAGAACATTTTTTGGACCCCAAATATGCTTTCTAAGCTTTTATAAGGTACACATTAAAGTGCTCTTTTGGAACACAAACTTGTATCGCATGCTTCGCGTTTTATCTTTTGTAAAGACGTTTTGCGAAAAAAGTTTTGTTTAGAAACTCATAGGACATTATTTGGAACACAAACTTGTATCCCATGCTTCGCGTTCTTGTTTTATAAGAAGTTTTGCTTAAATAGTTTTGTTTAGAAACCTCATAGAACATTTTTTGGACCCCAAATATGCTTTCTAAGCTTTTATAAGGTACACATTAAAGTGCTCTTTTGGAACACAAACTTGTATCCCATGCTTCGCGTTCTTT
>VHIU01000740.1:0-16578 GCA_010577795.1 Isatis tinctoria | reverse complement strand
GCTCTGGAGCTGATCGAGAACCTAGCCGCAAGTTCCAGCAACAAAAGTCCGGAGTACGATAGGAAGAAGGTCAACAGCGTGGAGTCCAAGCAAATTGCGGAGCTCGCAGCCAAGGTTAACCTTCTCTTGAAGGGAAACCAGAAATCGGTCCACTTTGTGGATGAGAATGAAGGGAAACCAGAAATCGGTCCACTTTGTGGATGAGAATGAAGGAACCGGTGATGATCGAAGGGAGGTCAATTATGTGACGGGACAAGGTCTCGGACAGAACCGCGGTTTCAACAGCCAAGGCTTCAACACTCATCCGAACCTGTCCTATAGGAGCACCAATGTGGAGAATCTGCAGGATCAGGCTTATCCTAAGCAAGGAAATCAGCCACAGATGGGTCTTCAGAAGGACTACTCCAACAACTACCAGGGCACGCAATTCGTCCGGAACCAGAACCGTTCCCAAGTAGGGGTTCAACCGAGACAGTCTTTTGCAAATCCGCAGCCTTCATCTTCAGCAACCGGCTCCCAAGACGAGCTGAAGAACATGATGCAACAACTACTGGCGGGACAGCAAAAAGCCGCGGCTGAGATCAATGCAAAAGTTGACACAATGTATGTGGACCTCAATGGGAAGTACGAAGCTGTGTGGACTCACATGAAGCAGCTCGATATTCAGATTTCACAAACCGCTGAATCAGTTAAGAGGACACCATGGACTCAAGCAGAGGTGAACTACGTGAATGGAGGCTATGTGGAGAATCAGAGCTTGCAAGCTCCGGCGTCTAACTCTCAAGACGGCTGAAGTCTCTTGTGCACTTGGTTCTACTCAACCAACAGAAATCTGCTCATGAGGTCGATGTCAAGGTGGACAGCATGTACAATGATCTCAACAGTAAGTTTGAAGCCGTTTGCACTCACATGAAGAAGCTTGAGATTCAGATTGGTCAAACTGTTGAGGCATCAGAAAATCTTCCAGCAAGGGTTTATATTCCTAAAGTGCCTTACCCAGTTCTACCTAGAGATCAGAGGGAGATTAAGGCAGTCTTTGTAGAAGCAAGGAGTACACCACCAGCATTGAGGGTATTGCCTAAGGTTGAAGATCCTGGAAAGTTCTTGGTCCCATGCTCCATTGCTGGATTTGAATTCAAGGACGCTTTTTGTGATTCTGGGTCTAGCGTTAATCTCATGTCAAAGGCTATTGCAGAGAGGTTGAAAATTTCAGAGGTAAAGCCTAGTCATATGACTCTTCGATTTGCAAACACCTCCTCAACAACATCGTCTGGCAGCATTCACGATCTACCTGTCCGAATAGGGGATTGCCTAGTTCCAACTGATTTTCAGGTTGTTGAGATGCGAAAAGGTTATGACATGCCCTTACTTCTTGGAAGACCATTCATGGCTACAGTGGGTGCAATCATCGATATGCCGAATAGGCAAGTCTGCTTTTCCAAGATTGACAAAAAGGTCTTCTACTAAGCCCTTCCCATAGGAACCACCACACATGCCTCTTACATCTCTGCAGTGGATAGCGAGGAAGCACGTGCTCCGATCCCGCAAGAACCTGCTCCACCACCCGTGAAATTTAGGGAGAAGGCAAAAACGCAAGAAAATGTGCCGTACAAAAAGATTACGGGAGGTCCTCAAATGACTTTGATCCCTCAAGGATATGATGGAAACTCGGTTGACTACAAGGTGAAGTGCAAAGGTCATCCTAAACCTTTCTCTAGAGTTAGAGCTATTCTTCCATCAGAATTGAAAGAGAAGGGTACTGGTGTTGTGAATAGAATGTTGAGTAAAGTTCTGAACATGAGGATGTCTGATTATGGAGCCTGTTTTGGAGCAAGCTCTCAAGCCGAACCTGATTGATACATGGCACCAAAGTCAAGATAATGACTTAAACCAAGCACTTGGTGGGAGGCAACCCACCGGTAAGTGTCTCTATCTTTTTTTTTTCTTTTGATACTAATTTTTGGTTTTGGTTTTCGTTGTCTCAGTTTTAACAAAAAAAAAAATGTATCGAGTCAAAACACTGTGTGAATTTGTTAACTTTTTGGAATTGCAACATGTTCGATGTCATTGCCTTACGACTGCTTAGCATTGTTTGAGGATAGTTTGGAAACGCAGAAAAATCCATAACTTGATCATTTAGTGAATTTCTCAAATCATCTGAACTTAATCGAATTATTGGAACTTAATATGGACTTAATTTATCTCACTTAGAGGGTTGATAATCATGTATTGGATTTTACATTTGGAGTTTTCTTTGCATCATTTCTACCAATCTTTGCTAACTCCAAATGGCTAGACTTATCCTTAGTCTAGTACCACACCCTTACCATTTCCATGTTGAAAACCACTTATTTTCGTTTACTATCATTGCATTCATGTGCAAAAACTATAGAGTATACGGACCGACACAACTTTTCCTTAGGACTGTGTCTAGATAGGTGGTTTCTTTCTTATTAAACTCATGGGATGTGTCTAGAAATGTGATCTCTTTTTGAATATATTCATTGAAAATTTTCGTTTCACAAGAGGATGAACTTTCTACAAGAGGATGAACTTTCTACAAGAGGATGAACTTTTAATGGGTACAGAAAAGAAAACAGAAGGAACCGGGAAAGTCAAGGTAATATCGTTAAATTTCATAAAACGTTAAAAGAAATCATGTTCTTGTTTGTGACTCAGTCAAATAAGGGTAGACGGATTAGAGTTAAGGAGAGTTGTGTACCTCCTAATTGGTCCGTGTCTCACTGTGATTTTCCATAATGATTTGCATCCGTTTGTACTGCTAAAAGAAACCGAAACACTTGAGCCACCAAATACCAACCTTGATATCTAGACCATAACGTGTTAGATATTCTCTTTGTGAGAGTACACGCATTTGATAATGAATGTTAAATATTAATTTCTGCTTGATCAAGAGACTTCACTTATTTACTACGGTTATGGAGAAGTACAATGAAGTACGGTTTGATCTGAACTTTGCGAATGCTGTTTACAGGCAATTGATTTAGAGTATGGTCCTATAAGTTTTACGAGTTTCACACGTTTTTCAAACCTCTCCTCTTTGTAAGATCTCTAGTTTTGTTTTGGGACAAGCAAAGGTCTTAGTTGGGGGGAGTTGATATTATGTATTTTTAACATATTTTGATTTGTTTTTAGTATTCGGTTTGAGTTTTGATTTGCATCTTTCGTTAGTTTTTCGAGTCTTTATACAGATTTTATGGAGTTTGGCGCTTACGGACACGTTCGAGTCAAGTTAAGGTGGAAAAACACGAAGAGAACGACCATTCCCCAAGAGAACGACCATTCCCCTAGAGAACGACCATTCCCATAGAGAACGACCGTTCCCCTAGAGAACGACCATTCCCATAGAGAACGACCGTTCTTGCTCCCACCTACCCTGCCGACAAGAGTGCAGAACGACCGTTCTCTCCAAGAACGATCGTTCCCCGTCTCACCTACTCTACCGACAAAAGAGCAAAGGAACGACCGTTCTCCCCCAAGAACGACAGTTCCCCGACTCACCAACACCCACCTACTTCGATCGACCACTCAGAACGACCGTTCCCCATCTCACCTACTCCCCTACACCTTAACCTATATATTGGACTCACTCTTGATGCTTCAAAACACACCATCTTCTTCTCTTACTCTTCTCTAGCTTCTAAACATTGTTTCTCTTCTCTTTTAAGCTTTAAACATTTATGCTTTGATCAATGTCTTATTAGTTTATTTTCAGCTTTTATTATCTATCTTTATGCTTTGATTAAGTTCTTATTGAAGTTTATGTTCAGCTTTTGTTATCTATATTTATACTTTGATCAAGTTCTTATTGAAGTTACTTTTCAGCTTTTGTTATCTATTCAAGATTTTATGATGAACTCTATATTCTCTTTGTTTTCTTCTTCTTTAATTATGTCTGAGTAGATCTCTTAGTTAGGTTAAAGTTTTTCAAAGGAATTCATGAGCTTTAGGGTTAAACACAAATATGCTATTCAAATCGATGTCTTCACCCTTGTTGTTCTTAATGCTTGGATCGAATTGATCACTTGATTTTATGATATCGGGTTTAACTTAGACAGCGAGAGTTGGTAGGTTGCTAGAAGAAACTTGGGTGAGCCATTTATTCATTACCTGCTAGAGTAGATGTATTGGAGAATTGTGAACAAATCAAACCTATCCTTAATGCTTGTCTGCGATTTCTAAAACCAACGAGAGTTAGGATTTTAGGTTGTTAGATAAAGCTATTGATGCCACGAGAGTGGATTGATATTATCTTTATGTTTGAGTTTTAGACTTGTGCTTAAATCATTGCCTGAATAGTTGTTTGATCTTTTGCTCTGAATCTCCTGCGAAATACCTTGACCTAACGCTTGTTTAAATATTATTTTTACAACCGATTTCGTTTTTATTACTTGTTATTTATGAAACCAAACCATAATTGAACTGTCTTAGCTTTTGATTTAGCTCATTAGATCAAAGTGTGAAACTGGTCTTTGTGGTATCGATCCCTAAGTACTACTTTGTATGTTGTGCACTTGCAGTAGGAAATAGGGTTTAAAACTCGTGTATCACACAACTTTGGCATCTCCTTATATAGATCATGAACACAAACAATTTCCTATTCTCTTAATAAGAAAATTTCCTTTTCTCCTTGACTTTAACAATTTAGATATCTCCTAAACATGTTTTCCTATACCTAACTTCTTTTAGTTTTGCTTGCTCTTCAAACTTACTCCAACAGTCCTGCTATCTTTTGAATGATTTTTGTCTTTAAATAATCAAACATCTCACATTTCTTGTTGCTAAATTGCTCAGGTAAACCAAGATATTTCCCTCCTCCTCCAACCTTGAAAATCTGCAGTATTGATGTAGTTGTCTCTCTTGTATGGTGAAACACTTTCTCTCCAAAAGTGATAGCAGATTTTTCACAATTGATCTGCTGTCCAGAAGCTTGTTCATATACACGAAAACCATTGCAAACTCATGACTATTCTGTTGATCTGCTTTAATGAAGAACAAGGAATCATCTGCAAAGAGTAAGTGTGAAATAGCTGGGCCACCAATACTCAATCGTAGAGGATGTGTAGACTGGTTCTGTTCTGCCTGGTGAAGTATACTACTCAATAAATCAGCACAAAGAATAAAGATGTATGGAGATAAAGGGTCCCCCTGTCTAATTCCTCGTGATGGTGTGATGTATGGGCTCCCATTAATCAATACTGAGAAGGAAACTGAGGTTATACACATCATGATCCAATTTATCCATTGAGGAGAGAATCCTTTTTTCCAAAGCACAGATTCCACAAAACTCCATTTGATGCGGTCGTAGGCTACTAACATCTGTTTTAACAGCCATGTATGATGTTGAAATTCGCTTTCTTACCTCAAGAGAACTGAAAGCCTCATGCGCTAACATAACGTTGTCAGTTATGTATCTGTTTGTAATGAAAGCCACTTGATTTTCCGGGACAGTAGAATGGAGAATCTCTTTGAGCCGTTGTATTAGTATCTTCAAAACTATCTTGTAGATAACATTACATAATGCAATTGGCCGAAAATCTTTGAAAGTTTCTGGATGCGTAATCTTTGGTATAAGGCAGAGATTAGTGTGATTCAGATCTGTGGGCATTACACCTGTTTTGAAGATCTTACGCATGTCGCTCACAACCGATGAGTCGATTACATCCCAATAGGTTTGGTAAAAGGACGCAGTGAAACCGTCTGGGCCTGGTGCTCGAATACCCCCAATAGAAAATACAGAATTCTGTACTTCCTCGTCAGTAATATCTCTGGTCAGCCTGTCATTCACACTGTATATATTAGCTAGAGCCCTGTCAATGTTTCGCAGATTTTTGGTTGTAAACAACTCTGAGAAAAAGTTTGTCGCCTCGTTTGCAATATCCTCATAATCAAACAGCAACTTGTCCATTGTTATTCTGGATAGAAATGATCTTGTTACACGCACAACAATTTTTTGTTGATGCATAAAAGAATCTGGTATAACGATCGCTTTCTCGTAACCATCTAATGCCGCTTTTCAAATGTCAATACAATTCATCCTCATGATATGCTTTCCTAAGTTCTTGTCTCAAAAGTCGTAACTCTGCAGTAGAGATTGACGAGTCTGTGTGTGCCCTATCAATTTCCTTGATCAGTGTTTTGTTGGTGTTCCTCTTAGTGGGGAAACCATTGGGTTTGGTTAAGAGAAAAACCAAACTGGTGCTTATAAGGTTTTATAAGGTTCCTTTTATAAGGTTTTATAAGATTCTTTTATAAGGTCTTTATAAGGTTCTTTTAATAAGGTCTTTATAAGGTTTTATAAGGTTCCTATTTGTAAGGCCTTTATAAGATGAGTGTGACCTAATTTTTTAGGTTGAGACATAACACACACAAAAGAAAGAGAAAAAGGGAGAGAGGCAAGAAAGAGAGAAGAAAAGGGATTTTCGTCTGGGTTTGTCAAGACAGCATTTGGGGACTCGAAAGTGGTCTGATCTGGCTGATATTTTGTGGGAAGCATCGTGACTCAGTGGTTTTAAGATTCAACGGTGAGATTGTCGTTTCAACGTTTGGTTTCTCGTGGCTCTGGGTTTTAGTGAAGCTGGTCGCTACAGTTCTTCAGCAGTTGCAGACTTGAGTGTTTGGTAAATCTAACGGTGAGATCTTCTCTGATTGAGCTGAAATTTGGCAGAGGTGTTGTTGACTTGTTCATCTTGGATTTGTACGGTGGGATTGTTCTCTGGTTGCCGGAATTCTAGTGAGCTGAGGTCGTTTTGTATCTGCTAGTTTTGTAAGCTTGTATTGCTCTCTTGTTTAGTTCTCTTGTGTTGGAAATTGCTCTATTTGAGCCTTAGTCTCTGGATCTGTTCTGTAGGAACAGGGAGGACGTGGTTGTAACACTTATTCTTCTGATATAGTGGATTTTGAGTGGACTACGGTCCCGTGGTTTTTCCTTCTCACATCGAGGAGGTTTTCCACGTAAAAAGTGTGTTGTCTCATTTCGTTGTCTCATTTCGTTGTCTCATTTCGTTGTCTCATTTCGTTTTCTCATTTCTTTTCCTCACAGGCTCATACAAGTGCGGGGAAATTTATTCCGCTGTGCATTCGCGTGTTTGTGCATTTTCCCCAAAAGAGTGGTATCAGAGCTTAAGGTTTTGTGAGCTTTGGATTTGGATAACTTTTGGTTATTGGTTTGCTTGTGTGAGCGATGGAAAAGATGGAGAATATGGGCAGAATGATAAGCTTGAATGGTAACAACAATTATCATCTATGGAAGGGCAAGATGGAGGATCTGCTCCTTGTGAAAGAATTTCATCTACCAGTATTTCAGGAGGAGAAACCTGATAATAAGACTGAGGATGAATGGAAGTTGCTGCATCGCCGAGTGTGTGGTTTGATAAGGCAGTGGATAGATGATAATGTGTTGCATGATATTGAAAATAAGATTGATGCTCGTTCTTTGTGGTTGAAGCTGGAGCAGTTGTATGCTCGGAAGACCTGGAATAACAAGATGCTTATGATCAAGAAGTTGATTGAGCTGAGGTATCAGGAGGGAACTCCGATGACAGATCACTTGAATGCGTTTCAGGGATTGCTCAACAAGTTGTCTGATATGGGCATCAGGTTTGATGATGAGATTCACGGTTTGTGGCTTCTTGGTACACTACCAGATTCTTGGGAGGTGTTCAGGATGTCTCTTTGTAACTCCGCGTCGGAAGGTGTCATTTCGATGGATTCAGTGAAGAACAATGTTTTGAATGAGAAGACAAGAAGGCAGTCAAATGCTAGTTCCTCGCGTTCATATGTTTTGGTTACTGAGTCAAGGGGGAGAAGTTCACATAGAGAGTCAAAGGAGGAAAAGAACAGGAGCAGAAGCAAATCTAATAAATTTGCGAATATAGAGTGTCATTTCTGTCATAAGAAAGGGCACATAAAGAAAGATTGCTGGAAGTTGAAGAAAGAAAAGCAGCAAGGAAATCAAGAAGAAGTAGATCGGGTGACAGTCACCCAAGATGAGTTTCTCATTCTTCTTGAGAATGATGCCATTAATGTATGCCAAGACACCAGTTGGGTGATTGACAGTGGAGCTACTACTCATGCTACATCACAACGGGATTTGTTCTCTACCTATACTCTAGGTAAGTATGGTTCTGTAAAGATGGGTAACGATGGTTTGGCTCAGGTTGTTGGCATTGGTGATATTTGCTTGGAGACTAGTCTTGGGACTAGGTTGATGCTTAAAGGTGTTAAGCATGTTCCGGATTTACGGATGAACTTGATATCGACGGGAAGACTTGATGATGAGGGTTTCTACAGTTTACACGGTGGTGGTAAATGGAAGGTTTCACGTGGTTCTCTGGTTGTGGCTCGAGGTGAGAAGCTTTCATCTTTCTATTTGATGCAGGCTAAGGTCTCCAAAGATGCTGTTAATGCAGTGGAGAATGTTGATGCCATGGAGCTATGGCATAAGAGACTCGGTCACATGAGTGAGAAGGGTATGTCTGTGTTGTCTAAGAAGGAGGTCATTCCGTGAATCTCCGGTTTGCACTTGCCGAAGTGTGCACATTGTTTGCATGGAAAACAACACAGAGTTTCTTTCAAGTCTTCTGCACCTTATAGGAAATCTGAGGTACTTGACTTGGTGCATTCAGATGTGTGTGGTCCAATGAAGACAAAATCTCTTGGTGATGCATCATATTTTTTCACATTCATTGATGACCATTCTAGGAAGTTGTGGGTTTTCACGATGAAGACTAAAGATCAGGTTCTGGGATATTTCAAGCATTTTGTGGCATTGGTTGAGAGACAAATGGGAAAGAAGTTGAAGTGTATCCGCAGTGATAATGGTGATGAGTATTCTGGACCATTTGATGCTTATTGCAATGAGCATGGTATTAGACATCAATTCACGCCGCCTAAGACTCCACAGTTGAATGGGTTGGCTGAGAGGATGAACATGACTATTGTCGAGAGAATGAGATGTTTGATTTCACAGTCTGGCTTATCGATGACTTTCTGGGGCAAGGCTTTGAGCACAGTTGTTCATGTGCTGTATTTGTCACCAAGTGCTCCATTGGAGGGTGATATTCCAGAAAGAGTTTGGACCAGTAAGGATGTTTCTTATGGTCATTTGAGGGTCTTTGGGTGTAAGGCATTTGTTCATATACCTAAGGATGAGAGATCGAAGCTTGAGATGAAGTCAAGGCAATGTGTGTTCATTGGTTATGGTCAGGATGAGTTTGGATACAGATTTTATGATCTCGTTGATAAGAAGCTCATAAGGAGCAGAGATGTTGTGTTCATGGAAGATCAAACAATTAAGGACATTGACAAGTCTGGAAAACTAACTCAGAGTAATGAGAGTTTGATCGATTTAGAGGCTAGTCCTTCTACATCTGTCCACGGTCAGGTCGAGGATGAGGTTCAAGATGATACACCCGGTGCAGATGCTCCCGCACATGATGATGGTATTGGTGATCATGGTGACGATCATGGTGAGACACAAACTACTGAGAACCCTCCTATTGTTAGAAGATCCGAGAGAGGTCTAAAACCGTCGACAAGGTATGATCCTAGCAAATGGATGTAAAGACTGCTTTCCTTCATGGAGATTTGGAGGAAGAGATTTACATGGTACAACTGGAAGGCTTTGTGAAAAAAGGTGAAGAGGATTTATGATACACGAGTTTTAAACCCTTATTTCCTACTGCAAGTGCACAGCATACGAAGTAGTATTTAGGGGTTGATCCCACGAAGACCAGTTTCACACTTTGATCTAATGAGCTAAATCAAAAGCTAAGACAATTCAATTATGTTTTTGGTTTTGTAAATAGCAAGTAATAAAAGCAAAAATCGGTTGTAAAGATAATATTAAACAAGCGTGAATATCGCAGGAGATTCAGAGCAAATGATCAAACAACTATTCAGGCAGTAATTAAGCACAAGTCTAGAACTCAAACATAAAGATAATATCAATCCACTCTCGTGGTACCAATATCTTTGTCTATCAACCTAGAATTCCTAATTCTCGCTGGTACTAGAAATCGTAGACAAGCTTTAAGATCAGGTTTAATATGTTCACAATTCTCCAATACATCTACTCTCGCAGGTAATGAATAAATTGCTCACCAATGTTCTTTCTAGCAACCTAGCAACTCTCGCTGTCTAAGTTAACCTGACATCAATGAATCAAGTGATCAATTCGATCCAAGCATTAAGGATAACAAGGGTGAAGACATCGATTTGAATAGCCTATTTGTGTTTAACCCTAAAGCTCATGAATTCCTTTGACAAACCTCAACATAACTAAGAGATCTATTCAGACATAATTAAAGAAGAAGAAAACAAAGAGATTATAGAGTTCATCATAAAAGCTTGAATAGATAATAAAAGCTGAAAGTAACTTAATAAGAATTTGAACAAAGTGCAAATATAGATAACAAAAGCTGGAAATAAACTTATGAGAACTTGATTAAAGCATAAAGATAGATAATAAGAACTGAAAGTAAAACTTGATCAAAGCATAAAATGTTTAAAGCTTAAAAGAAACTAATAAGAACTTGATAAAAACATAAACATTAAAGCTTAAAAGAGAAGAGAAGCAATGTTTAGAAGCTAGAGAAGAGTGGGAGAAGAAGATGGTGTGTTTTGAAGCATCAAGAGTGAGTCCAATATATAGGCCAAGGTGTAGGGGAGTAGGTAGGACGGGGAACGATCGTTCTGTCGGAGAACGGTCATTCTAGTTGGTCGATCGAAGTAGGTGGGAGTTGGTGAGTCGGGGAACGGTCGTTCTTGGTGGAGAACGGTCGTTCCTTGCTCGGTTGTTGGTGGAGTAGGCGAGGTGGGGAACGACCGTTCTGTTGAGGGAACGGTCGTTCTCTGGCTTTTGTCGGCAAGGTAGGTGAGGTGGAGAACGACCGTTCTATTGGGGGAACGGTCGTTCTGCATGGTCGTTCTACTCAAAGAACGGTCGTTCTTCAGTTGGTCCTTTTCTCGTGTTTTTCCACATTAACTCGACTCGAACATGTCCGTAAACGCCAAACTCGTTCGGAACTCCATAAAATCTGTAAAAAGACTTGAAATAATAGAAAAGACTCGAAAAACTAACGAAAGATGCAAATCAAAACTCTAACCGAATACTGAAAACAAATCAAAATATGTTAAAAATACATAATATCAACTCTCCCCAACTAAAACCTTTGCTTGTCCCAAAGCAAAACTAGAGATCTTACAAAGAGGAGAGGTTTGAAAAATGTGTGAATCTCGTAAAACTTATAGGACCATACTCTAAATCAATTGTCCGTAAACCGCATTCGCAAGGTTCAGATCAAACCGTACTTCATTGTACTTCTCCATAACCGTAGTAAATAAATGAAATCTCATGATCAAGCAGAACTCAATATTTAACATTCATTATCAAATGCATGTACTCTCACAAAGGGAATATCTAACATGTTATGGTCTAGGTATCAAGGTTGGTATTTGGTGGCTCAAGTGTTTCGGTTTCTTTTAGCAGTACAAACGGATGCAAATCATTATGCAAAATCAAAGTGAGACACGGACCAATTAGGAGGTACACAACTCTCCTTAACTCTAATCCGTCTACCCTTATTTGACTGAGTCACAAACAAGAACATGATTTCTTTTAACGTTTTATGAAATTTAAAGATATTACCTTGACTTTCCCGGTTCCTTCTGTTTACTTTTCTGTAATGCAATAATGCTATTTTTATTCTTCTTCTTTTTTATATATATATATCAGAGAATGTAACCGGTTAGTCTCTAAGATCTGAATCAAAAGAATTTCAACGATGTAAGCTTATTTCTTGAATGTGAATATAATCTTCTACCCATTAAAAGTTCATCCTCTTTTGAAACGAAATTTTTCGATGAATATATTCAAAAAGAGATCACATTTCTAGACACATCCCATGAGTTTAATCAGAAAGAGACCACCTATCTAGACACAGTCCTTAAGAAAAGTTGTGTCGGTCCGTATACTCCATAGTTTTTGCACATGAATGCAATGACAGTAAACGAAAATAAGTGGATTTCAACATGGAAATGGTAAGGGTGTGGTACTAGACTAAGGATAAGTCTAGCCATTTGGAGTTAGCAAAGATTGGTAGAAATGATGCAAAGAAAACTCCAAATGTAAAATCCAATACATGATTATCAACCCCCTAAGTGAGATAAATTAAGTCCATATTAAGTTCCAATAATTCGATTAAGTTCAGATGATTTGAGAAATTCACTAAATGATCAAGTTATGGATTTTTCTGCGCTTCCAAACTATCCTCAAACAATGCTAAGCAGTCGTAAAGCAATGACATCGAACATGTTGCAATTCCAAAAAGTTAACAAATTCACACAGTGTTTTGACTCGATAAATTTTTTTTTTTTGACTGAAAAGACTGACTCTAAAAGAAATAACAAAAGACTCAAAAAATAAATAAAGTGCTGACTCAAGGCAAGACCCTCCCCCAGACTTACTTTATACCGTCTCGGTGTGAAAATGAGCGAGAGAAGAGTCGTAGAGAACTTACCTGGGTAGGCAGGGAGAACACCATGGCGGAGTAGGTGCTCCGGAATAGAATCGGGTGCTCGCTCCCTTTTTTTTTTTTTTTTTTATTTAACTGAAACAAAGAAAAACAAAACCAAAAATCAATAGCAAAAGAAAATAAAAGAAAAACACTTGCCAGTGGGTTGCCTCCCACCAAGCGCTTGGTTTAAGTCGTTAGCTTGGCTTCTGAGCACAAGCGCTAATCATGAGAATCAAAAGGCTGAGCCAATGCACCTTTGGTCCTTCTCTTATTGGGACAAGAAACAAAGTGCGCAAAAATTCATACAATTGTCCAAAGGAAATAGATAATATTCCCATCAAGGAAGTTTACTACAAATGCAGCGTGTATCTTCAAATATTCCTTGACAGTGAGATGTTGTTGAGAATTAAATGCATTCGATGGAAAGATACACTACAAAAGAAAGGGCATGTTACAGCGTTTTTTTATTGGTTGAATCGTTTATAAATGATGCAAACACTTTTTAAATCAATTGTGTGAACGAACTAATATTCGATGATGTAAACTTTTTACACCACTTAAATCAAATGTTGTACTTGTGTGTCATTTATAAGAAGTAATGTTACTTTTTGTGTCGGTTTTATTAGATGATGCAAAGTTTGAATCAGTTTAATAAAAACGATGTGAACATTTGCGGCAGTTGTAAAATTGACGTTATTTTTTGTGTCGGTTCCCTCCAACGATTTCAAACGCTTGAATCAATTCTATGTAATTGTTGTATAATTTGGATCACATAATTAAAACGATATTAACGTTTACGTCAGTTAATAGAAACGCTGTTTTTTTAAATCACTAATGCATAACTGATTTAAAAGTTAGACTCACTTTAGTAAATGATTAAAAATAAACAATCATTTGCAATAAGCGTTCTAACATTTCATAGCGATTGATTTTAAATGATTTATAAAATTCAATTTTTATTGATAACTGAAAAATGTTTTACATAAACATAATAAAAGATACAGTATCTACAACTTAGGGTACTCGGGGTCCAGCTACACGCGAAGTTCCATGCCGGCTCTGCATACACGAAAGTTTGGTCTCCGCGTTCAGATACACAAAACTTAGTTCCCGGGTTTTAACCAC
Organism: Isatis tinctoria; assembly: GCA_010577795.1. Lineage (NCBI taxonomy): Eukaryota > Viridiplantae > Streptophyta > Magnoliopsida > Brassicales > Brassicaceae > Isatis > Isatis tinctoria. The sequence continues at coordinate 2,914 of VHIU01000740.1, read as the reverse complement.
ACACAATCTTTGTTTCCACGTTAAACCCCATAATTATTAAATCTTCTCCTTAACCGAGTTTAAATCGACATTTAACCACATGCCCTATTCAAATCAGGTTCAGAACCACTGATTTCGCTTATTAACCGTAATGAAACACTTAAACCGAAAATTGAAAACCTAACCGAAATTAAAACTCTTAAACCAAAAAAAAAACAAACAGAAAAAGAAAAAAACCAACAAATCGCCTCGACGAAAACAAACAAAAAAATCCGTCCGTCTTCTTCCAATTTCCAATCCGCGTGCAAATAAACAAACAAGAAAAACCTAAGTGATGTTCAAATTAAATCGGAAAATGTGAGAGGATTCATAACAAGTGATCAAACAAGAAGAAGAAGAAGAAGAATAGATGTCAAAGGTGATGAATCAGGGAGAGAGAGAGAGAGAGAGCAAAGGTGGAAAAGTGATGGCCGGAAATTTATGCCATTGAAGCGTTCACACAATGAACAGTCTCCTCCATCAACTTCCCGATTGTTTTGCTTTTTTTTTTTCTCCTTTCTCCTTTCTGTTAATTTGTTTTTTTGTTTATGTTTATGTTGACTCATCACAAAAACGCAGAATCTCTTTGTTTATGTTGACTCATCAAAGAAAAATAATCATTGAACACAATCGAAAACAATGAAAATATGTTTCGCTTCTTCAATCTAACACAATCGGATTACTTCATTGTAGTTCCTTCTTCAATGTTGCTTTCCAATTTTGCTTTCCAATTTCACTTTTCAAAACCCAGAATCGAAAATATCTTAGATTAGGGTTCTAGAGAGTAAAAATTGGGGGTTTTTCTGTGGCGATGATTTTCGATTTTGTATCCCAAAATCGGGTTTGTTGGGTTTTTTTTTTCTGTTTGGTTTTTTTTTCCTCATTGTAGTTGCTTCTTCAATTTCGCTTCTCAATTTTGCTTTTCAAAACCCAGAATCGAAAAGATGTTAGATTAGGGTTAGAGATAGTTGAGAGTACAATTTGGGGGGTTTTTTTTTTCTTTCACGATGATTTTTTTATTTGGGGAGGTTTAAGTTTTTTTTATCGGTTTGGTTTTTTTTTGGGTTTATGGGTTAAAAATTTGGTTAAGGAGATGATTTTCGTTTATTTGTTTTATTACGGTTAATAACTCAAATTATTGGTTCTGAACCTGATTTGAATAGGGCATGTGATTAAATGTCGAAACTCGGTTAAGGAGAAGATTTAACAATTATGGGGTTTAACGCGGAAACAAAGATTGTGTGTGGTTAAAACCCGGAAACTAAGTTTTGTGTATCTGAACGCGGAGACCAAACTTTCGTGTATGCAGAGCCGGCATGTAACTTCGCGTGTAGCTGGACCCCGAGTTCCCAATTTCTAACATATTCCTAACATTAGTTTCTTAACACTTAGAGTTGCTTCCCACGGTCTCTTCCATCCTCAACATGATGATCCTCTTTTTAACCCGTAGGTTTTCATCTTGGACTTTCTTTCTATGTATATCTCTTTCTAACCCGTAGGCAAGAGCCTCGTCAATGTCCACAGAGTTTAAAATGGAATTGATCCTGTCGATAGCAGCAAAAGTTCCACGTAGATCTCCAAATGTGTTTACAAGCCCTTGGACCTCGAAAACCGAAGCACGGATTATGGTAAACCAAATTACATGTATAGCATATGGGTAATAGTAAATGCCGTGTGAGTAGATGTACTAACAGCAAAGGTAAGCGTAAATGTGTATCCAATGAACGAGACAACTGTCCCAACAGCGAGCTCGCCCTGCGTAGGAGGAAACTTAAGTAATAAGAACCAAGAAATATTAAGTACCAAGGAGCAAAAATGTAACAACATAAGAACAAAAAAGAAGACAAAGAGAAATTTGATTCTTTCGTTTTGATAATTAAAAACTTCAGAAGGTAGTAACTTTATTCTAGCTTGAAACATCCACATTCCACAGTCATTTATTCTATAAAATGTGAATGACGAGTAACAGAATCTTCTATAAGAGAAATTCGTCAAACCATGATTCTCTTTATGTGTTTATGAGATCTAATTTATGTGTTAATGGGCGAGAAGGTTCAAATCAATTTCAACGATCTTACCTATAAAGAGAGACAAACTACTTTAGTCTTCAAAGGAAGGAAAAACGATCTATTTCCCCACGAGAAGTATCATATAGCACTAGATGCAGCCCGAACTATGACCTCATGCTAAATCTAAATCTCTCTGAAAAGAAAGTTCTAAACCTAATTACACCCGAATTAAAACTTTGACATCTAATTACACATAAAAGTTGATTTCATTGGTTTAACTCGTGAACCGATACCAAACTACACAAAACCAGATTAAACCAATACTGAAACACTAAACCAACATCAATCTCATACAAATACATATAGCTTTCGTACTTCTCCATTACAACATTTCTCTCTCTCTTTCCTTACTTATCTTCCTCTCTCGCCTGATCAAAATCTCTGTCATTCTCCCCCTTATCTCCTTATCTCCCTCTCTCCTCTAATATTAATCTCAGTCACAAACATACATTAAAGGTAAAATTGAAAGCATTATAATTAATTACAAATCAGAAGGGTTTTAACCTAATAAAAATCTCAACGACTGCTGAAATCACAACCAAAAAAAATTGTCTTCAAAGAGCAACGACCAAATTGGAGTTTTAAATACAGAAGATTAAACTGACTTTAACCTAATTCTTTCCCCAAGCTGTAAAATTTCCTAATTTCTTTATCGATTATCATCTCTAGATCTCGAACAGAGATGAAATTTGATGACACTGTTGAAATCTGCTGATGAATTGGTTGGTTCGTGAGTTTGGGAGTTGAGATTTGAGGTTTGCGATACTTGGAGACTTAATTAAAGACATCGGGATTAAAAGAGAAAACCGATGTGAATCAACACTGAT
>VHIU01000445.1:0-16533 GCA_010577795.1 Isatis tinctoria | reverse complement strand
ATGAGGTTTCTAAACAAAACTATTTTAGCAAAACTGTTATAAAGATAGAACGCGAAGCATGGGATACAAGTTTGTGTTCCAAAAGAGCACTTTAATGTGTACCTTATAAAAGCTTAGATAGCATATTTGGGGTCCAAAAAATGTCCTATGAGGTTTCTAAACAAAACTATTTTAGCAAAACTTCTTATAAACATAGAACGCGAAGCATGGGATACAAGTTTGTGTTCGAAAAGAGCACTTTAATGTGTACCTTATAAAAGCTTAGATGGCATATTTGATGAGGAACTAGGAACCGATCAATCCATACCAGTTATGAGGCAAGCTCCACGCACACGTTCTGGAACAAGGGAAATGCGAGAAAGCTTTAACTTAGGAGTTGCCAGCTTATTCACACACCAAGGCTTAGAAGGCATCACGGACCAACTGGATACACTAAGCATCAATGAGGGTCCAAGGGAAGAAGATAACTGCAAAGAACCGAGCTCAGCCCAAGAGAAGGAACCAGGAGGATCAATGGACAAATTCGAATCATATTATATTCAAGTCGGTCCACGAGATGAGCAAGAAGAGTTCACGAGCACTTCATGGCCCTTATTTCCCATGCACCAAGGAGTTTCCATACTCAGCATCACGCCTAAGTAAAACGGTGCACTCCAAGGACACTCACAAAACGCGTCAATCAAAGAGTGTCTACATTCACGCAATCACACCTAAGGTAAGTATCATTCAAATTGATATCAATCATTCACAAACTAACCGTTTGTTTTATGTGGTGTTATTGTTTCTTTCCTTTCTCCTTAGTCAATGTTGTGTCGATTTCTTTAGTTTCCTTTTACTTGCTTTCGCCATTATGTTAGGCATTTATGTTGATATTGTAATCTGTTTCGAAGACCCCTTGAAGGGCAAAGCTGCACGGCTCTCTTTATAAGGCCTCTAGCGCAGCAGTGTATTTTTTACCATTGATCAATAAACAAACCCGGAGTTTTTCATCTTGAAAATCCTTTGAAGCCTTAAGATCGTGTGTCATATCGTTCTTGAGCATCTCGACTTATCAAGGCTTAGTTCCATAAGGCTTTGTGGCGTCCTCAATCCATTCTTCATCCACTGATCCAGCTAGAGAGCGTTGTACAACCAGCTAGCTTGATTCCATATCCTTCCACTCGATCATCACCGGTTAGAAGAAGAGAGTTGTACAACCAATCTTCTTTCCTCCATCAATCACCCTCGTTCTTACATCATTTTGGTATCAGAGCCGAAAGGTTCTAGATTCAAGGTGATATCTATCCTTGCATCGATTTATCCTTTCTGCTCATTGTTTACTTTGTTTATTTGCTTTGTTTTAATTCCGCATCTTAAGAAAAGCCCATAAAAATCGCATAGTTCTTAGTTTCTGCATCCGTTTGTTGCATCTATTCATATAAAAAAAAAAAAAAAAGAATCATAAGCATAATCATTCGTTCCTATTAGTAGATTAATCATCCCTGTTGTCTTTATCATTGCTTGAACATCCTAGGATTGTTAGCTTTGGTTTCGGCGGCTTAGGTTGATAGATCAACTAGTCTTAGGGTTTCCCGCACTTCCATATTTGAACTTTGACAAAAAAAAAACATATCATATTGCATTTGTTTACTTGTTCGATTTGGTCTTGCCTCTTTGTAGTCGAAACCAAACTTGCACTTTTCCATTTAGTCCGTTTGTTCTTTCCTTTTTGTTTGCTTCGATCTTTCTTTTGTTTTTGATTCGCATTCTCCTGTTACTTGCTTTGCACGATTTTTACTTTATCATTTTGCTATTCCCTTTTGCGTTTGATTGTTTGCTAAGTGTGTGTAGGCAATGGGAGACAACCAAGAACAACCCCAACCCCGACACAACAACTCCTTGATGCAATAAGGAGCATCAGCGATCGCATGAATGTGATGGAGCAACTGCTTCCGCAAGCTCACGCACACAATGGACAAGGTCAGCCTCGACATCAACCAAGGAACCGAGCTGAAGATGACACTGACAGTGACATGCCAAGCTTGGAGGATGATGCTGACAATGAAGAAGGTCCTAGGCGAGATGAGCAACCAAATGGACGACGCCGAGTTGTCAATAGGAACCCAAGACGAGACCATGATGATGACAATCCATGGCAAGGTGGTAAGGATATCAAACTTAAACCACCTACCTTTGCAGGCAAGGTAGACCCCGATGCTTACATAGATTGGGAGAGAAGAATGGAGTATATCTATGATTACTATCAATACTCCGAGGGGAAGAAAGTCGCATTGGCAGCAGCTCAACTCACGGGCAATGCATTAACTTGGTGGGATAGAGAAGTTTCTGAGAGAAGGAGGCTTAGGAGAGGCCAAGTCAACCAATGGGACGACATGCGAGCAATGCTACGCAAAAGGTATGTGCCTACATACTATTATCGAGACTTACACAAACGTTTTCGAAGTCTTTCTCAGGGAAACAGGTCAGTTGAGGAATACTTTGAGGAGTTTGAAGTTGTCAAGAACCGGTTAGAAGTTCAGGCACCAGATGAGACACTCATGGCTCAGTTTGTTGATGGGCTTCAAGACCGCATTGCAAGGAAAGTGGAGAGACAAGTGTATGGAGACTTTGACGAGTTGATGCACTTTGCTACTCAAGCTGAACAACAAATCAAGAGGAAGATAGCCTCCACTCCACGCAACAAGAATACTTGGAGTCAGTCCAATCAAAAGACATATGACAAGGGAAAGACACAAGTAGCTGATGATCGGTTCAAGAAAGACAAAGCCGAGACATCCAAAACCGCTAAAACAGATTCAGGTACTCCTAGACCCAAGAAGAATCGTGATATAACCTGTTTTAAGTGTCAGGGCAAAGGACATTATGCCAATGAGTGCCCAAACCGTCGTGTGATGCTGATCAACGACCAAGGAGAGTATGAGACCGAAGATGAACAAGAGCCAGAACCAACTGACTCTGAAGGAGAAATAACCGATTATCCTGAAGTGGGAGAGATATTGGTCACAAGGAGAGCTCTTAGTGCCATGTTTGAACCTGAAACCGTGCAAAGAGAGAACATCTTTCACACAAGATGCAACATACAATCAAAGGTATGTAGCTTAATTATTGATGGAGGTTCTTGCACTAACGTGGCTAGCAAGTATCTTGTTGATAAGTTAGGTCTCAAGACAACTAAGCACCCCAAGCCATACCGACTGAAATGGCTAAATGATGACACGGTGTTAAGGATTGGAGAGCAAGTATCCGTACCCTTCAGTATAGGCAAGTATACGGATGAGGTGAAATGTGATGTGGTACCAATGGAAGCTGGGCATCTCTTGCTGGGAAGACTTGGCAATACGACAAGGACACTTTGCACCATGGCCGTACCAACTTCTATTCCTTCACTCACAACAACCGCAAGCACAATTTGGCGCCATTAACACCACAAGAAGTCTTTGAAATGCAGAAGACCATGAACCAAGTGAACAAAGCTCGTAAAACCAACTTGTTCATTACACCTACTTCTGTTATGAAGGCTATTGATTGCAACACAGGTGCTACTAATGGTCTTTAGAGATTGTTTGCTTTCAGGTCCAATAGATTCGGAGCTGCCAACCGAAGTTAAGGAGCTTCTCAAGCGATTTGAAGATGTGTTTCCTGATGAGATTCCAGCTGGTTTACCTCCAGTCCGAGGCATTGAGCATCAGATAGATCTTATTCCAGGAGCCCCATTACCAAACAGACCTGCATATAGAGTTAATCCTGAAGAGTCCAAGGAGCTAGAGAAGCAAGTCCAAGAGTTGATGTCAAAAGGTTACATCCGGGAGAGTCTAAGTCCGTGTGCAGTGCCAGTCTTGTTGGTGCCAAAGAAGGATGGGACTTGGAGGATGTGTGTAGATTGCCGAGCTATAAACAACATCACAATCAAGTATAGGCATCCAATACCACGCCTTGATGACATGTTGGATGAACTAAGTGGAGCCACAATCTTTTCAAAGATTGATCTTAAAAGCGGCTACCATCAAGTTAGAATGAAGGAAGGTGATGAATGGAAGACAGCCTTTAAGACCAAGAGGGGCTTATACGTGGCTAGTCATGCCATTTGGACTCACCAATGCTCCAAGTACATTCATGAGACTCATGAATCACGTGCTAAGAGCATACATTTGTAAGTTTGTTGTTGTTTACTTTGATGATATTCTTATATACAGCACTTGCTTATCGGATCATTTGATCCATCTTGAGAAGGTTTTAAACACTCTGAGGGTAGAAGGCCTATACGCCAACCTCAAGAAGTGTACCTTCTGTACTGATCAAGTAGTTTTCCTAGGTTTTGTTGTAAGTTCTCAGGGTTTGCAAGTAGATGAGGAGAAGATCAAAGCAATCCGAGATTGGCCAACACCAACAACCATATGACATGTGAGAAGTTCCATGGACTAGCCAGCTTCTATAGGCGGTTTGTCCGAGACTTTAGCACCATTGCAGCCCCACTAACATCCGTTATCAAGAAGGACGTTGCCTTCAAATGGGGAGAAGAACAAGAGCAAGCTTTTCAAAAGCTTAAGGATCGTTTGATTCAATCACCGGTTTTGTGTTTGCCTGACTTTGATAAAACATTTGAGATTGAGTGTGATGCTTCAGGAACAGGGATTGGAGCTGTTCTAACTCAAGGAGGCAAACCGGTGGCATTCTTTAGTGAAAAGCTTCATGGAGCTTCACTAAACTATCCTACTTATGACAAGGAGCTATATGCGCTTGTAAGGTCTCTTGAAACTTGGCAACATTACTTATTATCTAAAGAGTTTGTTATTCATACAGATCATGAGACTCTAAAGTACCTAAGAGGCCAAACATCACTCAAGAAGAGACACGCAAGGTGGCTCCAATTCGTGGAGACATTTCCCTATGTCATTAAGTACAAGAAGGGAAAGAAAACATTGTAGCTGATGCACTCTCAAGGAGGCATGCCCTGATAGCTACAATGGAGGCCAAGGTTTTGGGATTTGAGCACATCAAAGACCTATACCAAGATGATCCCGACTTCAAAGACACCATCCAACTATGCAACAAAGGCGCAATAGGTCCATTTTATTTGCAAGATGGTTTTCTTTTCAGGGATAAGAGGTTGTGCATTCCACAAGGATCAATGCGTGATCTAATACTAAGGGAAGCACACGGAGGAGGCCTTATGGGGCATTTCGGAGTTGATAAAACACTGAGCATTGTTATGGAGCATTTCTTTTGGCCACGCTTGAAGAGAGACGTGGAGCGCTTCTGTGCTAAGTGTATCACATGCCTCCGAGCTAAATCCAAGTCACATCCACATGGTTTGTATACTCCATTACCTATTCCTAACATGCCATGGGTAGATGTTTCTATGGACTTTGTCTTAGGATTGCCAAGCATAAGGAAGAAGGATTCGATCTTTGTTGTTGTGGATCGATTCTCGAAGATGGCTCACTTCATCCCATGCAACAAGACCAATGATGCTACGCAAATAGCTGATTTGTTCTTCAAGGAGGTGGTGAAGTACCATGGCATTCCACGCACCATAGTGTCAGACCGAGACACCAAGTTTCTAAGCCACTTTTGGAGAACACTATGGAGGAAGCTAGGCACAAAGCTTCTCTTCTCAACAACTTGCCACCCACAAACAGATGGACAAACTGAAGTTGTCAACCGCACACTCTCAACCCTTTTAAGGGCTACGGTTGGTAAAAACTTAAGGAATTGGCTTGATTGTTTACCTTTTATTGAGTTTGCTTATAATCGTGTGCCACACTCTACTACTAAACTCTCTCCTTTTGAAGTTGTCTATGGATTTAAACCAAATACTCCACTAGATCTTATGCCTTTAGAACACAAGGAACAGATGGTTAGTCAAGATGGCGTGGGGAAGGCTGAGTTTGTCAAGAAGATCCATGAAAAAGTCAGAGAGAACATAGAGAAGAAGAACAAGCAAACCGAGGAGTATGTGAACAAGAAGCGCAAGAAGGTTACCTTTGAAGAGGAGATTGGGTTTGGCTACACATGAGGACAGAACGATTCCCAAATGAGAGGAAGTCCAAGTTGTCTCCACGAGGAGATGGTCCATTCAAAGTCCTGAAGAAGATAAATGACAATGCGTATCACATTGATCTGCCAGGTGAGTTTAAAATATCCCATACTTTTAATGTATCTGATCTATCTCCCTTTGATGCAGATGAGACAATTCTGAGGACAGAATCTTCGCAAGGGGGAGGGGATGATGAGGAACTAGGAACCGATCAATCCATACCAGTTATGAGGCAAGCTCCACGCACACGTTCTGGAACAAGGGAAATGCGAGAAAGCTTTAACTTAGGAGTTGCCAGCTTATTCACACACCAAGGCTTAGAAGGCATCACGGACCAACTGGATACACTAAGCATCAATGAGGGTCCAAGGGAAGAAGATAACTGCAAAGAACCGAGCTCAGCCCAAGAGAAGGAACCAGGAGGATCAATGGACAAATTCGAATCATATTATATTCAAGTCGGTCCACGAGATGAGCAAGAAGAGTTCACGAGCACTTCATGGCCCTTATTTCCCATGCACCAAGGAGTTTCCATACTCAGCATCACGCCTAAGTAAAACGGTGCACTCCAAGGACACTCACAAAACGCGTCAAAAAGTGTCTACATTCACGCAATCACACCTAAGGTAAGTATCATTCAAATTGATATCAATCATTCACAAACTAACCGTTTGTTTTATGTGGTGTTATTGTTTCTTTCCTTTCTCCTTAGACAATGTTGTGTCGATTTCTTTAGTTTCTTTTACTTGCTTTCGCCATTATGTTAGGCATTTATGTTGATATTGTAATCTGTTTCGAAGACCCCTTGAAGGGCAAAGCTGCACGGCTCTCTTTATAAGGCCTCTAGCGCAGCAGTGTATTTTTTACCTTTGATCAATAAACAAACCCGGAGTTTTTCATCTTGAAAATCCTTTGAAGCCTTAAGATCGTGTGTCATATCGTTCTTGAGCATCTCGACTTATCAAGGCTTAGTTCCATAAGGCTTTGTGGCGTCCTCAATCCATTCTTCATCCACTGATCCAGCTAGAGTGATATGATTATGACCAGCTCATTTCATGGTGATATGAACAAGGCCAGCACTAAGGACATGGAGCTTGAACCAGGAGGAATTACAGCTCGTTTGAGGAAGCTATTGCTTGGATTTCGGTGGAAATTGTTCAGATTCAAGAATACCTTCATAAATACCAAATTCAGGAAGCTATTGTTCGGATTCAGGAAGACCTTCAGAAATCGACTTTTTAGGAAGCTAGTCGAGGATTTTGGAAGCCCTTCCTAAACGCGGAAGAAAGACTAAAATTCCACAAGTCTACGCCATTATCAGTCCAAGGGTCATTTGCACTGAAGAGTCATTCAACCCTTTCTTATTAAGTCAAAGTCTTTGGTCTTTGTTCTAGTTTCTAGGTTGCATTGTTTTTACCTCATTCTACCTAGTTTTTAACACAATTGTAACCTATAAAATCAAACATATTCGATGATGAATAAAAACACGTTTTCAGATTAAACACTTGTGTTGTGTGAGAGAGTGATTCTCTTTGTTCCTTTGTGAACATTTCGATTTCTTAGTGTTAAATCTAAGTTATCAACCGGTATATCAAGAGGCATTCCGCAACCTTTTGTGTGACCATTCTATCAACTAAAGAGTGTTGAACTGTGTTGAAATAGATCAGGGTTGAGTTTAACATACTCTTCATTGGTTCTACACGATCTTCATTTGGAAGTTCCATCGCCTTTCTTTTGTTGGATCGTTTGCGAGTATCAGGCATTAGGTTGACATACCTATTGTTGGGTCTTCACGAGCCTCATAAGCTAAGGATTATCAAGTTACCACCTTGGAGTGTAAAGGTCTTGGAAGGAACCTGTTCTAGTAGTCCAGGTTCGCATCAAGTGGTATCAGAGCACCATTCAAGTTCGGTAATTCTATCTTTTCATCTTCTCATCTCTTCACAAATTTCTGAAAACACATTCTTTCCTTTCTATCTTTTGTAAAGGAAACCGAGCCTACCTTTCAAAAAAAAAAAAAAAAAAAAAAATCAAAATCAAAAAAAAAAAAAAGATCTAGGAGAAATCGGATCTAGAGGATCTAGGAGAAATCGGATCCTAAGGTTTTGGTCAATCGGTTTCCAAAGAAAATCTTGCAATCTGTCTATCTTCTTCTTCTTCTCTTGATTTGCCATTGGTTCCTTTGGAGAAAAGCACACTGAGATTGATTGTTAGTTCCACTGGAACTTGGAGAAATCGCTTGAGAGAAATCGATTGAGAGATAAACACTTGAGAGAAACACTTGTGAGATGTTGTTGCTTTGATTTGTTTGCTCTGTTTTCAGGATTTATGATGTTTGGTATTAAAAGGAGAAGCAGTCAGGAACGAATTCCACAATCAGGAATTTTTAAATCATCTTATGAAACCGTGATGGACAGGAGGAGAGATTCGTTTTCAAAAAGAGAAAACAATTGGTTTTTGATGAGTTTGATTATGTGCAGGAAAAGACACGCCTGAAGAGACCACAGGAGAAACCTGATTGGAGAAGCAGAGATCAAACAAGATCACCCAGAGATAAATTAGATCATGATTCCAGCCGTGGAGATCAAATCAGTTCTTTACAAGCTAGACAACTTCAGGACAGACTGAAGAGAGAAAAGCGATATGATGAGATGGAGAATCAGATGCTGAAAGCTGTTATGGCCGTAGTGAAAAGCCAGAAGAAGAATCCAACCCACACTCCTCTTCAGTATCAGAAACAGAGCAGCCTACACCAAACCGCACAGGTATGATTGAGATTTCAGACTCAGAGACATGTGCTAATGATTGTTTGTGTCTCATTGCAGGAAAGAACATACAGAAGAAGTGCTTCAGGTGCCGGAGGAAGAGGATTCTGATTCATTGGCCAATTCTAACCAAGAAGGCGTTTTGGTTACTAAGGAGATCCAAGGAGATCAAAACCAGAACAAGAGTAATGAGCAACGTGAGAACTTGTTCTACACTAGGTGCTTGGTTCAGAACCAGGTGTGCAGCCTAATCATCAATGGAGGCAGCAGTACAAATTGGCAAGTGCAACATTAGTTAAAAGGCTATGCTTGGAGACTAGGAAGCATCCGCATCCCTACAAGGTTCAATGGTTGACAAACAATGGAGAAATGAAAGTTACCAAACAGTCGTGTTATCCTTGTCCATTGGGAGCTATGAAGATGAAATCTTTGTGATGTTTTGCCCATGGAAGCAAGCCACATACTTTTGGGCAGATCATGGCAATTTGATCGCCAAGTGACCTACAAAGGACTCACCAACAGATACTCGTTCTTGTTCAAGGGAAAGAAGATCACCCTCGCTCCTTTATCTCTATTGGAAGCTCAAAAAGATCAACAAAACTTAAGCAAGAAGGAAAAGCAAGCTGAAGGTAAAACCGTGAAGCAACTTACATGTCTTAAAAGGCCCTTAAAAGCTAAGTGTTCTCTTTCCTCTTCTCAAACTGATTGTGTGCTTAAAAGTAAAATCCTTGTGAAGAACTTATCCCCTTGAAACCGGTGCAGCCGAGTAGCCTTGTTTCTTCTACACAGGTTTGCAAAGAAGATACACCAGAGGAAGCACCACCGGATGTGCCACCAGAAGGAGATTTGGAACAGCCAACCCACCAGCTCTTCAAAACGGTTCCACAGTCATTACCTCATGACTTTCCAATCCGAACTGTGAGGGTATAGATTGGGCTAACAAAGATCATATTCTGTTTGATTTGTTCCATAATCCTGATGTGAAATCATTTGATTTGGAAATTGCTAAAGAGCTTTACAATTCACAAACGGTTTTTGACAAGCTGATTCCAAGTTTTGAAATATTCAAGTTTTCGATGTCAAAAGGTTTTCTAACTGAAGGAATTCATTTTTCTTTACGAGTTTTTGTGAGAAAGAAAGACTTTGATTCACATCTTGGCAAAACCTTTGATTTGATTAAAGCTGAAACAGATAATGCATTTGTTAAAACTTTTTCTAAGTTTAAGCAATGTTGTAAAAACGTTTTGTGGGATTCAAATCACTGTAATAAACCTTGTGAACAGATTTTAAAAGATCATGTTTTGGAAGAAAGCTTTTCTAAGATCACCTCATTTTCTAGTAAAGCATTTCTTGTTTGGAGTTCAGTTATGGATTTCTGGTGTTCCAATCACGTTCTTGTTTATGGCAAAGTCTTTGAAGTTCATAAATGGGGTTTGAAACTTGTTTTAGAAGTCGTAAGCCCATCACACTTGTTTAGTCATCCTAAGAGTTTGAATTCTGTCTTGAGTGAAATAGGAAGGGAGAAAAATCATGCTTATGTGTTTTGCATATATGATTCGGTTTCTCTAGCCCTTGTGAAAGAACAGGTTAAGGATTCAAATTCAAATGCAAATGAGATTCGACAAGTGAGTTGTCAATTTGGAGTTTTGAACTGGAAGTACCTGAGGAAAGCTATCTCAATAACCAAAGGAAGTTTCATTCTTAAACTTCGTTTCCTCAAAGTTTTTATGTTTGTGTGTTTGATATTGATCTTATCTAACATCTCTCTCTTTGATGTAGATTTGAGGACAAATCCTTTTCAAGTGGAGGGGATGATATGATTATGACCAGCTCATTTCATGGTGATATGAACAAGGCCAGCACTAAGGACATGGAGCTTGAACCAGGAGGAATTACAGCTCGTTTGAGGAAGCTATTGCTTGGATTTCGGTGGAAATGTTCAGATTCAAGAATACCTTCATAAATACCCAATTCAGGAAGCTATTGTTCGGATTCAGGAAGACCTTCAGAAATCGACTTTTTAGGAAGCTAGATCGAGGATTTTGGAAGCCCTTCCTAAACGCGGAAGAAAGACTAAAATTCCACAAGTCTACGCCAATTATCAGTCCAAGGGTCATTTGCACTGAAGAGTCATTCAACCCTTTTCTTAATTAAGTCAAAGTCTTTGGTCTTTGTTCTAGTTTCTAGGTTGCATTGTTTTTACCTCATTCTACCTAGTTTTTAACACAATTGTAACCTATAAAATCAAACATATTCGATGATGAATAAAAACACGTTTTCAGATTAAACACTTGTGTTGTGTGAGAGAGTGATTCTCTTTGTTCCTTTGTGAACATTTCGATTTCTTAGTGTGTAATATCTAAGTTATCAACCCGGTATATCAAGAGGCATTCCGCAACCTTTTGTGTGACCATTCTATCAACTAAAGAGTGTTGAACTGTGTTGAAATAGATCAGGTGTTGAGTTTAACATACTCTTCATTGGTTCTACACGATCTTCATTTGGAAGTTCCATCGCCTTTCTTTTGTTGGATCGTTTGCGAGTATCAGGCATTAGGTTTGACATACCTATTGTTGGGTCTTCACGAGCCTCATAAGCTAAGGATTATCAAGTTACCACCTTGGAGTGTAAAGGTCTTGGAAGGAACCTGTTCTAGTAGTCCAGGTTCGCATCATAGAGAGCGTTGTACAACCAGCTAGCTTGATTCCATATCCTTCCACTCGATCATCAACCGGTTAGAAGAAGAGAGTTGTACAACCAATCTTCTTTCCTCCATCAATCACCCTCGTTCTTACATCAATATTTGGGGTCCAAAAAATGTCATATGAGGTTTCACAACATAACTATTTTCGCAAAACTTCTTATATAGATAGAACGCGAAGCATGTGATACAAGTTTGTGTTCGAAAAGAGCACTTTATTGTGTACCTTATAAAAGCTTAGATAGCATATTTGGGGTCCAAAAATGTCCTATGAGGTTTCTAAACAAAACTATTTTCGCAAAACTTCTTATAAAGATAGAACGCGAAGCATGGGATACAAGTTTGTGTTCGAAAAGAGCACTTTATTGTGTACCTTATAAAAGCTTAGATAGCATATTTGGGGTCCAAACAATGTCCTATGAGGTTTCTAAACAAAACTATTTTCGCAAAACTTCTTATAAAGATAGAACGCGAAGCATGGGATACAAGTTTGTGTTCCAAAAGAGCACTTTAATGTGTACCTTATAAAAGCTTAGATAGCATATTTGGGGTCCAAAAATGTCCTATGAGGTTTCTAAACAAAACTATTTTCGCAAAACTTCTTATAAAGATAGAACGCGAAGCATGTGATACAAGTTTGTGTTCGAAAAGAGCACTTTATTGTGTACCTTATAAAAGCTTAGATAGCATATTTGGGGTCCAAAAAATGTCCTATGAGGTTTCTAAACAAAACTATTTTCGCAAAACTTCTTATAAAGATAGAACGCGAAGCATGGGATACAAGTTTGTGTTCGAAAAGAGACTTTTTGTGTGCCTTATAAAAGCTTAGATAGCATATTTGGGGTCCAAAAAATGTCCTATGAGGTTTCTAAACAAAACTATTTTCGCAAAACTCTTATAAAGATAGAACGCGAAGCATGTGATACAAGTTTGTGTTCGAAAAGAACACTTAATGTGTACCTTATAAAAGCTTAGATAGCATATTGGGGTCCAAAAAATGTCGTATGAGGTTTCAAACAAACTATTTTCGCAAAACTTCTTATATAGATAGAACGCGAAGCATGTGATACAAGTTTGTGTTCGAAAAGAGCACTTTATTGTGTACCTTATAAAAGCTTAGATAGCATATTTGGGGTCCAAAAAATGTCCTATGAGGTTTCTAAACAAAACTATTTTCGAAAAACTTCTTATAAAGATAGAACGCGAAGCATGGGATACAAGTTTGTGTTCCAAAAGAGCACTTTATTGTGTACCTTATAAAAGCTTAGATAGCATATTTGGGTTCCAAAAAATGTCCTATGAGGTTTCAAAACATAACTATTTTCGCAAAACTTCTTATAAAGATAGAAGGCGAAGCATGGGATACAAGTTTGTGTTCCAAAAGAGCACTTTAATGTGTACCTTATAAAAGCTTAGATAGCATATTTGGGGTCCAAAAAATGTCCTATGAGGTTTCAAAACATAACTATTTTAGAAAAACTTCTTATAAAGATAGAACGCGAAGCATGGGATACAAGTTTGTGTTCGAAAAGAGCACTTTAATGTGTACCTTATAAAAGCTTAGATGGCATATTTGGGGTCCAAAAAATGTCATATGAGGTTTCACAACATAACTATTTTCGCAAAACTTCTTATATAGATAGAACGCGAAGCATGTGATACAAGTTTGTGTTCGAAAAGAGCACTTTATTGTGTACCTTATAAAAGCTTAGATAGCATATTTGGGGTCCAAAAATGTCCTATGAGGTTTCTAAACAAAACTATTTTCGCAAAACTTCTTATAAAGATAGAACGCGAAGCATGTGATACAAGTTTGTGTTCGAAAAGAGCACTTTATTGTGTACCTTATAATAGCTTAGATAGCATATTTGGGGTCCAAAAAATGTCCTATGAGGTTTCTAAACAAAACTATTTTCGCAAAACTTCTTATAAAGATAGAACGCGAAGCATGGGATACAAGTTTGTGTTCCAAAAGAGCACTTTATTGTGTACCATATAAAAGCTTAGATAGCATATTTGGGGTCCAAAAAATGTCCTATGAGGTTTCAAAACATAACTATTTTCGGCAAACTTCTTATAAAGATAGAACGCGAAGCATGGGATACAAGTTTGTGTTCCAAAAGAGCACTTTAATGTGTACCTTATAAAAGCTTAGATAGCATATTTGGGGTCCAAAAAATGTCATATGAGGTTTCACAACATAACTATTTCGCAAAACTTCTTATATAGATAGAACGCGAAGCATGGGATACAAGTTTGTGTTCGAAAAGAGCACTTTATTGTGTACCTTATAAAAGCTTAGATAGCATATTTGGGGTCCAAAAAATGTCCTATGAGGTTTCTAAACAAAACTATTTTCGCAAAACTTCTTATAAAGATAGAACGCGAAGCATGTGATACAAGTTTGTGTTCGAAAAGAGCACTTTATTGTGTACCTTATAAAAGCTTAGATAGCATATTTGGGGTCCAAAAAATGTCCTATGAGGTTTCTAAACAAAACTATTTTCGCAAAACTTCTTATAAAGATAGAACGCGAAGCATGGGATACAAGTTTGTGTTCCAAAAGAGCACTTTAATGTGTACCATATAAAAGCTTAGATAGCAAATTTGGGGTCCAAAAAATGTCCTATGAGGTTTCACAACATAACTATTTTCGCAAAACTTCTTATATCGATAGAACGCGAAGCATGGGATACAAGTTTGTGTTCCAAAAGAGCACTTTAATGTGTACCTTATAAAAGCTTAGATAGCATATTTGGGGTCCAAAAAATGTCATATGAGGTTTCTAAACAAAACTATTTCGCAAAACTTCTTATATAGATATAACGCGAAGCATGGGATACAAGTTTGTGTTCGAAAAGAGCACTTTATTGTGTACCTTATAAAAGCTTAGATAGCATATTTGGGGTCCAAAAAATGTCCTATGAGGTTTCTAAACAAAACTATTTTCGCAAAACTTCTTATAAAGATAGAACGCGAAGCATGGGATACAAGTTTGTGTTCCAAAAGAGCACTTTATTGTGTACCTTATAAAAGCTTAGATAGCATATTTGGGGTCCAAAAAATGTCCTATGAGGTTTCAAAACATAACTATTTTCGCAAAACTTCTTATAAAGATAGAACGCGAAGCATGGGATACAAGTTTGTGTTACAAAAGAGCACTTTAATGTGTACCTTATAAAAGCTTAGATAGCATATTTGGGGTCCAAAAAATGTCATATGAGGTTTCACAACATAACTATTTCGCAAAACTTCTTATATAGATAGAACGCGAAGCATGGGATACAAGTTTGTGTTCGAAAAGAGCACTTTATTGTGTACCTTATAAAAGCTTAGATAGCATATTTGGGGTCCAAAAAATGTCCTATGAGGTTTCAAAACATAACTATTTTCGCAAAACTTCTTATAAAGATAGAACGCGAAGCATGGGATACAAGTTTGTGTTCCAAAAGAGCACTTTAATGTGTACCTTATAAAAGTTTAGATAGCATATTTGGGGTCCAAAAAATGTCATATGAGGTTTCACAACATAACTATTTCGCAAAACTTCTTATATAGATAGAACGCGAAGCATGGGATACAAGTTTGTGTTCGAAAAGAGCACTTTATTGTGTACCTTATAAAAGCTTAGATAGCATATTTGGGGTCCAAAAAATGTCCTATGAGGTTTCTAAACAAAACTATTTCGCAAACTTCTTATAAAGATAGAACGCGAAGCATGGGATACAAGTTTGTGTTCCAAAAGAGCACTTTAATGTGTACCTTATAAAAGCTTAGATAGCATATTTGGGATCCAAAAAATGTCCTATGAGGTTTCTAAACAAAACTATTTTAGCAAAACTTATTATAAAGATAGAACGCGAAGCATGGGATACAAGTTTGTGTTCCAAAAGAGCACTTTAATGTGTACCTTATAAAAGCTTAGATAGCATATTTGGGGTCCAAAAAATGTCCTATGAGGTTTCTAAACCAAACTATTTTCGAAAAACTTCTTATAAAGATAGAACGCGAAGCATGGGATACAAGTTTGTGTTCAAAGAGCACTTTATGTGTACTTATAAAAGCTTAGATAGCATATTTGGGGTCCAAAAATGTCCTATGAGGTTTCTAAACAAAACTAGTTTCGCA
Organism: Isatis tinctoria; assembly: GCA_010577795.1. NCBI lineage: Eukaryota > Viridiplantae > Streptophyta > Magnoliopsida > Brassicales > Brassicaceae > Isatis > Isatis tinctoria. The sequence continues at coordinate 902 of VHIU01000445.1, read as the reverse complement.
AAACTTTTTATAAAGATAGAACGCGAAGCATGGGATACAAGTTTGTGTTCCAAAAGAGCACTTTAATGTGTACCTTATAAAAGCTTAGATAACATATTTGGGATCCAAAAAATGTCCTATGAGGTTTCTAAACAAAACTATTTTAGCAAAACTTGTTATAAAGATAGAACGCGAAGCATGGGATACAAGTTTGTGTTCCAAAAGAGCACTTTATTGTGTACCATATAAAAGCTTAGATAGCATATTTGGGGTCCAAAAAATGTCCTATGAGGTTTCAAAACATAACTATTTTTGCAAAACTTCTTATAAAGATAGAACGCGAAGCATGGGATACAAGTTTGTGTTCCAAAAGAGCACTTTAATGTGTACCTTATAAAAGCTTAGATAGCATATTTGGGGTCCAAAAAATGTCATATGAGGTTTCACAACATAACTATTTCGCAAAACTTCTTATATAGATAGAACGCGAAGCATGGGATACAAGTTTGTGTTCCAAAAGAGCACTTTAATGTGTACCTTATAAAAGTTTAGATAGCATATTTGGGGTCCAAAAAATGTCATATGAGGTTTCACAACATAACTATTCGCAAAAACTTCTTATATAGATAGAACGCGAAGCATGGGATACAAGTTTGTGTTCGAAAAGAGCACTTTATTGTGTACCTTATAAAAGCTTAGATAGCATATTTGGGGTCCAAAAAATGTCCTATGAGGTTTCTAAACAAAACTATTTTCGCAAAACTTCTTATAAAGATAGAACGCGAAGCATGGGATACAAGTTTGTGTTCCAAAAGAGCACTTTAATGTGTACCTTATAAAAGCTTAGATAGCATATTTGGGATCCAAAAAATGTCCTATGAGGTTTCTAAACAAAACTATTTTAGCAAAACTTGTTATAAAGA
>VHIU01000043.1:0-16666 GCA_010577795.1 Isatis tinctoria | reverse complement strand
CAAACTGTATCCCATGCTTCGCGTTCTATCTTTATAAGAAGTTTACGAAAATAGTTCTGTTTGGAAACCTCACGGACATTATTTGGACCCCAAATATGCTTATTAAGCTTTTAGAAGGCACACATTAAAGTGCTCTGTGGCACAAACTTGTTTTCCATGCTTCGCGTTCTATCTTTAATAGAGTTTTGCGAAAATAGTTTTGTTTGAAACCTCATAGACTTTTTTTGGACCCCAAATATGCTTTCTAAGCTTTTATAAGGTATACATTAAAGTACTCTTTTGCAACACAAACTTGTATCATGCTTCGGTCTATCTTTATAAGAAGTTTCCGCGAATAGTTTTGTTTGGACCTCATAGGACATTTTTGGACCCAAATATGCTTTCTAAGCTTTTATAAGGTACACATTAAAGTACTCTTTTGAACACAAACTTGTATCTCATGCTTCGCGTTCTATCTTTATAAGAAGTTTTGCGAAATAGTTTTGTTTAAACCTCATAGGACATTATTTGGACCCCAAATATGCTTTTTAAGCTTTTAGAAGGCAACACATTAAGTACTATATTGGAAACCAAACTTGTATCCCATGCTTCGCGTTCTATCATTATAAGAAGTTTTGCGAAAATAGTTTTGGTTTAGAACCCTCATAGACATTTTTTGGACCCCAAATATGCTTTCTAAGGTTTTATAAGGTACACATTAAAGTACTCTTTTGCAACACACTTGTAGCCACATGCTCGCGTCTATCTTTATAAGAATTTTTGCGAAAATAGTTTTGTTTGGAAACCTCATAGGACTTTTTGGACCCCAAATATGCTTTCTAAGCTTTTATAAGGTACACATTAAAGTACTCTTTGAAACACAAACTTGTATCCCATGCTTCGCGTTCTATCTTTATAAGAAGTTTTGCGAAAATAGTTTTGTTTAGAAACCTCATAGGACATTTTTGACCCCAAATATGCTTACTAAGCTTTTTAGGTACACATTAAAGTGCTCTTTTGGAACACAAACTTGTATTCCATGCTTCACGGTCTATCTTTATAAGAAGTTTTACGAAAATAGTTCTGTTTGGAAACCTCATAGGACATTATTTGGACCCCAATATGCTTTCTAGCTTTTAGAAGGCACACATTAAGTGCTCTTTTGCAACACAAACTTTGATCCCATGCTTCGCGTTCTATCTTTATAAAAGTTTGCAAAAACAGTATTGTTTGGAAACCTCATAGGACATTTTTTGGACCCAAATATGCTTTCCAAGCTTTTATAGGTACACATTAAAGTACTCTTTTGCAACAAAAATTGTATCCCATGCTTCGCGTTCTATCTTTATAAGAAGTTTTGCGAAAATAGATTTGTTTGGAAACCTCATTGGACATTTTTGGACCCAAATATGCTTTCTAAGCTTTTATAAGGTACACATTAAAGTACTCTTTGAAACACAACTTGTATCCCTGCTTCGCGTTCTATCTTTATAAGAACTTCTGCGAAATAGTTTTGTTAGAAACCTCATAGGACATTTTTGGACCCCAAATATACTTTCTAAGCTTTTATAAGACACATTTAAGTACTATTTTGAAACACAAACTTGTATCCCATGCTTCGCGTTCTATCTTTATAAGAATTTTGCGACAATGTTTTGTTTGAAACCTCATAGGACATTTTTTGGACCTCAAATATGCTTTCTAAGCTTTTATAAGGTACACATTAAAGTGCTCTTGTGGAACACAAACATGTATCCCATGCTTCGCGTTCTATCTTTATAAGAAGTTTTGCCAAAATAGTTTTGTTAGAAACCTCATAGGACATTTTTTGGACCCCAAATATGCTTTCTAAGCTTTTATAAGGTACACATTAAGTGCTCTTTTGGAACACAAACTTGTATCCCATGCTTCGCGTTCTATCTTATAAGAAGTTTTGCGAAAATAGTTTTGTTAGAAACCTCATAGGACATTTTTGGACCCCAATATGCTTTCTAAGCTTTTATAGGGACACATTCAAGTGCTCTTTTGAACACAAACTGTATCCCATGCTTCGCGTTCTATCTTTATAAGAAGTTTTGCGAAAACAGTTTGTTGGAAACCTCATAGGACTTTTTGGACCCAAATATGCTTTCTAAGCTTTTATAAGGTACACATTAAGTACTCTTTGAAACACAAACTGTATCCCATGCTTCGCGTTCTATCTTTATAAGAAGTTTTGCGAAAATAGTTTTGTTTGGAAACCTCAAGGACATTTTTTGGACCCCAAATATGCTTTCTAAGCTTTTATAAGGTACACATTAAAGTACTCTTTTGCAACACAAACTTGTATCCATGCTTCGTGTTCTATCTTTATAAGAAGTTTTGCGAAAATAGTTTTGTTTGGAAACCTCATAGGACATTTTTGGACCCCAAATATGCTTTCTAAGCTTTTATAAGGTACACATTAAAGTACTCTTTTGAAACACAAACTTGTCTCCCATGCTTCGCATTCTATCTTTATAAGAAGTTTTGCGAAAATAGTTTTGTTTAGAAACCTCATAGGACATTATTTGGACCCCAAATATTCTTTCTAAGCTTTTAGAAGGCACACATTAAGTACTATTTGAAACACAAACTTGTATCCCATGCTTCGCGTTCTATCTTTATAAGAAGTTTTGCGAAAATTGTTGGTTTAGAAACCTCATAGGACATTTTTTGGACCCCAAATATGCTTTCTAAGCTTTTAGAAGGACACATAAAGTGCTCTTTTGGCAACACAAACTTGTATCCCATGCTTATCGTTCTTCTTTATAGAAAGTTGTGCGAAAACAGTTTTGTTTGGAAACCTCATAGGACATTTTTTGGACCCAAATATGCTTTCTAAGGTTTATAGGTACACATTAAGTACTCTTTGGCAACACAAACTTGTATCCCATGCTCGCGTTCTATCTTTATAAGAAGTTTTGCCAAAATAGTTTTGTTTAGAAACGTCATAGGACATTTTTTGGACCCAAATATGCTTGTCTAAGCTTTTATAAGGTACACATTAAAGTGCTCTTTTGGAACACAAACTGTATCCCATGCTTCGCGTTCTATCTTTATAAGAAGTTTTGCCAAAATAGTTTTGTTTGGAAACTCATAGGACATTTTTTGGACCCCAAATATGCTTCTAAGCTTTTATAAGGTACACATTAAAGTACTCTTTTGAAACACAAACTTGTATCCCATGCTTCGCGTTCATCTTTATTAGATGTTTTGGAAAATATTTTTGTTTAGAAACCTCATAGGACATTTTTTGGACTCCAAATATGCTTTCTAAGCTTTTATAAGGTACACATTAAAGTGCTCTTTTGGAACAAAACTTGTATCCATGCTTCGCGTTCTATCTTTATAAGAAGTTTTACGAAAATAGTTCTGTTTGGAAACCTCATAGGACATTATTTGGACCCCAAATATGCTTTCTAAGCTTTTAGAAGGCACACATTAAAGTGCTCTGTTGGAACACAAATGTATCCCATGCTTCGCGTTCTATCTTATAAGAAGTTGCGAGCGAAATGGTTTTGTTTGGAAACCTCATAGGACATTAATTGGACCCCAAATATGCTTATTAAGCTTTTAGAGGCACACATTAAAGTGCTCTGTTGGAACACAAACTTGTATCCCATGCTTCGCGTTCTATCTTTATAAGAAGTTTTGCGAAAATAGTTTGTTTGGAAACCTCATAGGACATTTTTTGGACCCCAAATATGCTTTCTAAGCTTTTATAAGGTACACATTAAAGTACTCTTTTGCAACACAAATTGTATCCATGCTTCGCGTTCTACTTTATAGAAGTTTTACGAAAATAGTTTTGTTTGGAAACCTCGAGAACATTATTTTGGACCCCAAATATGCTTCTAAGGTTATAAGGTACACATAATAGTCTCTTTTGAAACACAAACTTGTATCCCATGCTTCGGTTCTACTCTTTTAAGAAGTTTTGCGAAAATAGTTTTGTTTGGAAACCTCATAGGACATTTTTTGGACCCCAAATATGCTTTCTAAGCTTTTATAAGGTACACATTAAAGTACTCTTTTGAAACACAAACTTGTATCCCATGCTCGCGTTCTATCTTTATAAAGGTTTTGCGAAAATAGTTTTGTTAGAAAACCTCATAGGACATTTTTTGGACCCCAAATATGCTTTCTAAGCTTTTATAAGGTACACATTAAAGTGCTCTTTTGGAACACAAACTTGTATCCCATGCTTCGCGTCTATCTTATAAGAAGTTTTACGAAAATAGTTCTGTTTGGAAACCTCATAGGACACATTTTGACCCCAAATATGCTTATTAAGCTTTTAGAAGGCACACATAAAGTGCTCTGTTGGAACACAAACTTGTATCTGATGTAAGATCCAAGGGGGTTGATGGGCAGGAAGGCGCTGTTCAACACTCTCCTTCTAGCCGGTTTATGATCGAATGAATGAATGAGATGGAATCAAGCCAACTGTTTGTTCAACTCTCTTTGCTGGATCGATGGATGGAAGATGGATTGAGGACGCCACAAAGCTCTGTGGAAGGAAGCTTTGATAAGTCAGAAGGGTGCTCAAGACGATATTACACACGCTTAAGGCTTGAAGGTTTTCAAAGATGAAAAGCTCCGGTTTCTATATTGATATGAGGTAAATGATACACGGCTGCTCTAGAGGCCTTATAAAGGGAGCCGATGCAGCTTTGCCCTTCTTGGGGACTGGAAACAAATTACAAGAATAAGGAAACTACTAAATGCCGAAATAATGGCAAGAAAAGAAAGGAAAACAAATGATCGGCCCCAAACAATGCCTTATACTAAAAAGGAAACTATAAATCGACTAAGAAGAAAAAGGAAAAGAACTTGAATCACACGGAAACAAACGGTTAGTATCATAAAGAGATAATTCAAAATATCAGCCTTACCTTGTTTGTTGATCGAATCCGTGTGGGCTGGTACGCATCGTTCACTAGGTGCCTTGGATGCTAAATAAGGTAACTTCTTGATGCATGGGAAGAAGAGGCCAAGTTGGGCTTGTAACATCTTCTTGTTCACTTCTTGGACCGACTTGAATATAGTAAGCTTCGACTAAAGCCATTGGTCCACTTAGTTCCTTGTCTTGAAACGGTTCTAGCCCTTGTTGATGTCTTCTTCACTTGGACTCTCGGTGATGCTAAGTGTGTTCAGCTGGTCAGTGATGTTCTCTAGAATTTGGTGCGTGAAGAGACTAGCCACTCCTAAGTTGAAGCTTCCCTCATGTCTCTTGTTCCGGATCGTGTCCTAGGCGCTAGCTTCATGGTTGGAATGGTGTTGTTGGTTTCTTGGTTCTCATCATCCCCTTCCCCTTGAGAAGATTCTGTCCTCAGAATTGCATCATCTGCATCAAATGGAGATAAGTCAGACACATTAAAGGTAGGGAAATTTAAACTCACCTGGCAGATCAATGTGATACGCATTGTCATTAATCTTCTTCAGGACTTTGAATGGGCCATCTCCACGGGGTGAAAGCTTGGACTCCTTTCATTTGGGAACCGTTCTGTCCTCATGTGTAGCCAAACCCAATCTCCTGGTTCAAATGTCACTTCTTCCGGTTCTTGTTCATATACTTTTCAGTTTGTTGGTTCTTCTTCTCTATGTTCTCTCGGACCCTTTGATGTATCTTCTTCACGTACTCAGCTTTGGTCTCTCCATCTTGACTAATCATCTGGTCCTTGTGTTCAAAGGCAACAAGTCTAATGGAGTATTTGGCTTAAACCCATACACAACTTCAAAAGGAGAGAGTTTAGTAGTAGAGTGGGAAACACGGTTATATGCAAACTCAATAAAGGGTAAGCAATCAAGCCAGTTCCTTAAATTTTTACCAACCGTTGCCCTTAAGAGGGTGGAGAGAGTGCGGTTGACAACCTCAGTCTGTCCATCAGTTTGTGGGTGACATGTTGTTGAGAAAAGCAGCTTGGTTCCTAGCTTTCTCCACAGTGTTCTCCAGAAATGACTAAGGAACTTGGTGTCACGATCAGACACAATGGTCCTTGGAATGCCATGATACTTCACTACTTCCTTGAAGAACAAGTCTGCGATTTGTGTGGCATCATTGGTCTTGTTGCATGGTATGAAATGAGCCATTTTTGAAAAGCGATCCACCACAACAAATATTGAATCCTTGTTCCTGATGTTTGGCAAACCTAGTACAAAATCCATGGAAACATCTACCCAAGGCATGTTAGGAATAGGTAATGGAGTGTAGACCGTGTGGGTGTGACCTGGATTTTGCTTTTAAGCAAACGATGCACTTAGAGCAGAACCGCTCTACATCTCTTTTCAGCCGAGGCCAAAAGAAGTGTTCCACCACAATGCTCAGGGTTTTGTCTACTCAAAGTGTCCCATGAGGCCTCCTCCGTGGGCTTCTCTTAGTATCAGCTCACGCATGGATCCTTGTGGAATACATATCCTCTTGTCCCTGAAAAGAAATCCATCACGCAAATAAAAGGGACATATGGCGCCTTTGTTGCATAGCTGGAAGGTGTCCTTGAAGTCGGGATCCTCCTCATATAAGCCTTTGATGTGCTCAAAGCCCATGATCTTTGCTTCCATCGTAGCTATCAAGGCATGTCTTCTTGATAATGCATCAGCTACATTTTCTTTCCCCTTTTTGTACTTAATGACATAAGGGAAGGTCTCCACGAAAGGGCGTATAGCTCCTTATCATAGGTAGGATAGTTTAGTGAAGCTCATTTAGCTTTTCACTAAAGAATGCCACCGGTTTGCCTCCTTGAGTTAGGACAGCTCCAATTCCTGTTCCTGAAGCATCACACTCAATCTCAAAAGTCTTGTCAAAGTCAGGCAAACATAAAACCGGTGATTGAATCAAACGATCCTTAAGCTTCTGAAAAGCTTGTTCTTGTTCTTCTCCCCATTTGAAGGCAACGTCCTTCTTGATAACTGATGTCAGTGGGGCTGCAATGGTGCTGAAGTCTCGGACAAATCTTCTATAGAAGCTTGCTAGTCCATGGAAGCTTCGCACATGTCCTATTGTTGTTGGTGTTGGCCAGTCGCGGATTGCCTTGATCTTTTCCTCATCCACTTGCAATCCCTGTGAACTAACAACAAAACCTAGGAAAACTACTTGATCAGTGCAGAAGGTACACTTCTTGAGGTTGGCATACAAGCCTTCTTGCCTCAGAGTATCTAACACCTTCTCTAAATGGACCACATGATCCGCCAAACAAGTACTGTAAATAAGAATGTCATCGAAATAAACAACAACAAACTTACAGATGTATGCCCTTAAGACATGGTTCATGAGTCTCATGAATGTACTTGGAGCATTGGTAAGCCCAAATGGCATGACTAGCCATTCGTATAAGCCTCTCTTAGTCTTGAAGGCTGTTTTCCATTCATCACCTTCCTTCATTCTTACTTGGTGATAACCGCTTTTAAGATCAATCTTTGAAAGATTGTTGCTCCACTCAGCTCATCTAACATATCATCAAGGCGTGGAATGGGATGTCTGTACTTGATGGTGATGTTGTTTATTGCCCTACAGTCAACACACATTCTCCAGTTCCATCTTTCTTGGGCACCAACAAAACTGGTACGGCACATGGACTTAGGCTCTCACGGATGTAACCCTTGGACATGAGATCTTGCACTTGTTTCTCCAGCTCTTTGGATTCTTCCGGATTCACTCTATATGCTGGCCTGTTAGGTAGTGGTGCTCCAGGTATGAGATCGATCTGATGCTCAATGCCACGAATAGGAGGTAGTCCAGTGGGAATGTCTTCAGGGAACACATCTTGGAATCGTGTGATAAGCTCCTTAATCGGTAGGTAGCTCCGAGTCTTCTTGACCTGAAAGCAAACTCTCCCTAAAGATCATTAGTAGCACCTGTGTCTTATGATCAATAGCCTTAATAACCGAAGTAGGAGTAACAAACAAATTAGTCTTACGAGCCTTGTTAATTGGTTCATGGACTTTTGCATGTCAAACACCTCCTGTGGGGTTAGGTGCTAAGTTGTGCTTGCGGTTGTTGTGGCTGAAGGAGTAGAAGTTGGTTTTGCCATAGTGAATGGTATCTTGTCGAATTGCCAAGGTCTTCCCAAGAGTATATGGCCAGCTTCCATTGGAACCACATCGCATTTGACCTCATCTGTATACTTGCCTATGCTAAAAGGCACCATGACTTGCTCTCCAATCCGCAAGACAGTCTCATCATTAAGCCACTTAAGTCGGAGATGATGCAAAACTCAGAAAATGAAGATTGCCGTGGATGATGGATGGGGCAAGGCTGGCCATACGGCTGCTCTCCTTGTTCCGGATAGAGATGAATGGCGGAATAGAAGTGGTTGAATGGATTCAAACTATGGCCGTACGGCATCTTCTAGGTTGAACAAGGGATGGTTGAGTCGGATAGATGGTGGATCGAAGAACGCCACTCAAAGGTGTGAAAGCCTTTGTGATGAGTTCACAAATCTAGTCTCAAGAATCACCACAAGAGACATCGATTCAAATGTTACTAAGCAAAGAAATCCATCCAACTTAGATAAACAAAAACAAAGCCTAAGCTTTAGAGAAAATTTCTTTTCTATTTTCCAAAAATTTCTATATCTTTTTACAATGAGAATAGATGAGCTTTTATAGCTCTTACAAGGATCTTTACAATAAAAGAGAATTATTTACATTTATACAAATGGAGGGATATTAGCTAAATCAAATAATGGTCTTCTTGCCACCAATTAGGCTCTTTGACTTTGAGTGATAATCATTTGATATCCAGTAATGAAGACCTTGATATGCTCCTTTTGATATTGTATCATTCTCTCCCTCTTCAAATGGTTTTGTCCTAAACTATTTTTTTTTTAAATTTCGAAATAAATTGAGAAACTTTTAAAATTTTTTTTTTTCATTTTTTTGACAGAAAACATTTTTTGTATATTTTTTTTTAATTAGAAAAAACAGAAACAATAAAACAAATATTTCTTTTTCTTTTTTTTAAATGACTCAGATAAAATTTTTTTTTTTTTTGAGAATGAAAGAGAACATAAACTTTAGAGAAAGCAATCCAATTTTTTTTTTTTATTGTGAAAAGAAAACAAAAATGAAAAAAACAGAAACACAATTTTTTTTTTTTTTTGAGGGAATGAAAAATAATAAAAAAAACTTGAAAACAGATTGATAGATGATAGGAGCTTTTAGCTCTGATACCAGATGATGCAAAACTCAGAAAATGAAGATTGCCGTGGATGATGGATGGGGCAAGGCTGGCCATACGGCTGCTCTCCTTGTTCCCGGATAGAGATGAATGGCGGAATAGAAGTGGTTGAATGGATTCAAACTAGTGGCCGTACGGCATCTTCTAGGTTGAACAAGGGATGGTTGAGTCGGATAGATGGTGGATCGAAGAACGCCATCAAAGGTGTGAAAGCCTTTGTGATGAGTTCACAAATCTAGTCTCAAGGAATCACACACAAGAGACATCGATTCAAATGTTACTAAGCAAAGAAATCCATCCAACTTAGATAAACACAAAACAAAGCCTAAGCTTTAGAGAAAATTTTCTTTTCTATTTTCCAAAAATTTCTATATCTTTTTACAATGAGAATAGATGAGCTTTTATAGCTCTTACAAGGATCTTTACATAAAAGAGAATTATTTACATTTATACAATGGAGGGATATTAGCTAAATCAAATAATGGTCTTCTTGCCACCAATTAGGCTCTTTGACTTTGAGTGATAATCATTTGATATCCATGTAATGAAGACCTTGATATGCTCCTTTTTGATATTGTATCATCATGGGAAACAAATGGGTTAAAGAAAAACTTCTGATCAACACTTTCAGTGTTCTTAGCTTGGTCTGGTGGTTTCTCTTTGAAGTGGGGTGAAGTCATTACTCCATGCGCTTGATCTTTGGGCAGAACTGTTTCGCCTTTAGTGAGATTTCCTATTACACTCCCGGTTTCTTCTTTAAATCCTCCTAGAGCTTTACTCTCGTCCATAGCATCTGTTCCTTTCTTAACACTCAAGGGCAAGAACAAGTGTATTATACTTGAAAAGGGTATTTTGTAAATAGAAAATTTAAGGCTGTGACTTGTCATGAAGTTGTTCGAGTACCTAATCAAGTTATGAATATCACTTACATGTGTTCCACGCAAGAGGCTGTGCAATGAGTTAGCTTTGATGACAGCCTTTTCTATAACAAGATCAGCTGGTACACATTTCTCATGGACATTTGGCAAGTGCTCCTCATGTTGGCAAGTTGATGAGTCGTGAACTTCTGATTTTCTCTCTCTACATATACCTTTCTCAACATCTTTTGACAAGTCAAGTGGGTTAAAGCAGTCAGGGAACTCAAAGGAATAAGTAGAGTTTTGTCTGCACTTATCTGAGGCTTAGAGATCGATATGAACAAATTCTTGTTCTGGCGCCTTAAGACCTTTTGAAGTTGAATGGGTATGTGCTTCTGGCTCGGCTTCTTTGAGAACTAAGGAAGGAATAACATTCTGAGCCTTCTCGAGATCTTGGGTTGGTAATTCCTCTTGATCCGATTTCTCATTCATGTCACTTAAACCTGTTCCAGCATCCTTTGGCAAAGACAAGTGTAATATACTAGCATTAGGGATTCTAAATCTGATTGAACAAAGCTATCACACTCGTTGGGGTTGCTCTTTTTCAACTCTAAAGAAGTAGAATGTTTTGATTTCTTAGCTGGACATTCTTTAGCCTTGTGCCCTACACTTGACATTTATAACATATTACTTCAGCTAGGTTCTCAAGGGTAGAATACTTATCTATTAGCTGCGTCACATGTGTCCAAGATTTGTTGGTTGCGGATCAAGTGGAGTTTTCTTCTCCTGTCCTCCTCGCTTCCATTGCTCTTCTTGACAAGGTGGTATCTCCAATGTTTGCAATCGTTCTCCCTGAGATCCTGCACCTTGCTCAGCACTTATGGAAAAGGGCAAGCGCATCATGACAGTTATGGAATCATTGTAAACAGATTGAGATAATGTAGCTTGTACCTTTTCATTCTTAGAAGCTGAAACAATTTCTTTTTGTCTCATATTTGCAGTTCACAACAATTAGTTGCTTCACGTTCTCTTCAGTACCTAGACCTTTCTCAACTCCTTGAACTTAATCAAGTGTATTAGCTTATCACAAAGTTGATCAAAATTTGTTGAGCTGTTGAGGTACTTACCTTAGTCTGAATCGTTTTTCTTACTTGTTACAGCCATTGAGATTTCCGATTGGTTAGGTGAAAAGGATGAGTTCTTTGCAAGTGCTGCTCGTCCTCTTGCCACTATGGTACCTCCTGGGTTTGTCAGTGGCGTTCCTAGTGTTCTGGTTGAGCTCAATTCTTGCGTGACTCCCTTGGAATATTTCCGCTCATCTCTTACTTGTGTAGCAAGATTTCACTCCTTAAAGCCATCGTTGATGTGGTTTTCTTCCTTGGATCTTCCTTAGGCTGTATCCCCTGTTCTTAAACTTATAATTCGTCAGTTCTAAAGAATTATTAGGTACAGAAAACTTACCTTGGTACTTGACTGATTTGTAGTTTGCGCTTTGCACCAGATTAGGAGCTGCATCTCTTCGGCTTGATTCCTTTGGAGGGTATTTGTTTTTCCTCAGTTCTGTCAAGCTGTGAGGCGCATATGTCTCCCTCATGATCCACTTTAGTTGCCCCACGTTCTTATGGTTGGCTCCTTGTAGTACCATCTATAATCCTCTTCTTGGTACCACCATTTTCTAGCCTCTCCTCTGAGCTGGTTCAGACAGTAGTTAAGTCTGTCTTCTTTAGGAGTAGAATAGTACCTAAAATACTCATCCATGCGGATTCCCCCTGTAGGTAGTCTCGCCTACTTCCTGAAAATGTATAGAGGTAAAGATCAGTACTTGATTTACGATTGGTTTTGGAGTTACCTCATGTTTAAGCTTGTGTGAGGGGTGATAAAGAAGAGTGCTGCGAATGCTGTAGAGTGGTGTGGGATTCAGCTCTCCACGTCCTGCGTCTTCTTCATATTCTTCTTCGAAGCTGTCCTCATACTCAGATCCTCCCCATTCCTCTTCCTCTTCTACTTCGTCATACCACCTCCTTTGTTGTGAGTAGTCTCGGTCTTGGTCTGGTGGGTCAGGTTCTGGTTCTCTTCCATCCGATTCATTCCCATCATCTTCATCTTCTTCAGACCATGTATCTCCCATGTATGAAGTATCCTCATCACTCGGACTATGCTCAGAGTCAGTCTCGTCATCCCAAGTGTCCTCTTCCGACATGGCTCCTTTTACGATCCTCAATGTCCTTGTAACTCAACAAAAACAACAAGCAAATCAAAGGTACCACAAATTTAAAAGAACAAACTCGGCACACCTGGGAATTTCCTTTCTTTAGACTCACGCTTTATAAAACAAAAGGAAGAAATAGCTAACGAGAACAAAAAGGAAAAATAACTCAAACAACAAAAAAGGAAATTTGACTCTTTTTATTTTATGGTTTATGGGAAACAAAAAAGAAAGCAAAGATGATAGTACGCAGACACAACAAACCTAAACAAAACTGAAACACAATTTTTTTTTTTTCTCTTATGGCTTTTCTTAACGACAAAATAGAAAGCAGCAACAAGACAAAACGAAACAGCACAAGTGCAACAACTGAAACCAATGATCACGTAACTGAGACAAATCGATAATACAAAAGGCAAAACCAATTGATAAACGTTTTGGCACAGCTAAGCAATAGACAGCAACCTAATAAAGTAAGCAATTAAACTCAACACACGACACCCTTTTTTTTCTTTTTTTTTTTTTAAATGGATGATAATGCAAACAATCGACTCAGCAGAAGAAACAATAATATGGAAAAACGGGTTATATGCAAAAAGGAACAAAATATTCAATCCTTGCCCTAGAGATATCCTAACTCACGACAGCAATCCTAGCCACCCTAGGTCACAAACAGAAAGCAACAATGACGAGATGATAATTTGACAAACTAGCAACACCTTAGGCAAACGGATGAAAGCAAGGAATCAACAACAACTTTTTATGGTATTTTCGTTTATGATAATCAACTAAACAATGATAAGAAAGGGAAAACACACGAAGAGAAACTAAATAGCAAGCAAACGATTTTTTTTTTTTTTTTTTTGATAAGAGAACAAACAGAATAGCAAAAGAAATCAATGAGAACAATAAGGGAAAAGGATAGAAAACCAAAGGCAGATCCTTTGGCTCTGATACCAGATGATATAAGAAGGAGTCCACCTAATCTTAAGGCACACGGCTCAGGCTTTGGAGTTGAGATGGAAGGCGAATGAAGGTAGAGATGATGGTGAAGGAGGCGTTATTTGATTCCACAAACAACAAACGACCAAAACGCTTGATTCCACAAGCTCCTTAGACGAGGGTGGATTGATGGCACCACAGAGACTATGGTAAGGTCTCTGATACAGCAATACTTCTCAGTCAGAGGTGATTCCACACGCAGAGACAGAGAGACGTGAGAAGGCAGCAGCCGCAGTCTAAGAGAAAAGTTCGATATTTATTGATCAGAAAAAGGTGAATGTTTACAAGGCTGCAGGGGAACCTTATAAAGTGGTTCTTCAGCTAGACCTAATATTGGTCGACACAAATAAAGAAAAACTACAAGAAAGACTCAAAACTACAAGACTTGTAAAAGAAAACAACAAGGCATTCAAAATACAAGAAAAGGAAGTTGCAAAAAGAATAATAAAAACTATCTAAAACGTCCTGGCCTTGTCTGAGGCTCGAACTGTGGTCCTCTGAGTCCCTGTTAACCACTGAGACACGTTGGTTTAATTGCAAAATATATGATAAATTAAAGATACCTGATTTGGGCTTGAATGGCCGGTTTTGAAGCTGGAGTGATTTGAGCTGGTTCTTGTCCAATAAACTCGAGTTCTTTGATTAATCCCTCTTCTTGAAGTCCCATTAAATCCATATTGTTGAGGTCTTTAAGCGCTTCTACTGGAATTGATTGGAAGGCTTCAATACTGGGAGTTGGTCTCTCTCGGAACCCTGCAAGTCCGTCGACTTGTGAGCAGCATAACTTCTTCATGCGGGAAGCTTTTGGTTGATTCTTTCTCTCAGGGCTTCCATGTTGAGTTAAGTTTCTGGAACATCTTGAATTGTAGCTTAGCTCCTTATGATCCGTTCTGTGCGCTCGAATCAATGGACCTATGTCGTTGATGTGCTCTAGTGGTCTTCTCCAAGAGTCTTGGTCAGCTTGTGTGCGTGTTCTCCATGCTTCTTGGTTGATGTTGACTTGAGGTCTACATCATGATGCCTCAACTGTGCTGAAGAGATTGTTACACATAGGAGAGCATGAACGCAGAAATTGTTTAAAACCGCAATTAGAAGGAGACATTGCTAAAATTAGTGCAGATGAATTTGATTCTAATAGTTTATATTGTCATAAAGAATCAATAATGCACTTGTTTCTTGCCCAGAAAGTTGATTTGGATGCAGGAACCAAAGAGGAACTTTCGCTTGAAGAGGACTTGCAAATCAATCCAGTTTCGTACCAAGCAAGAAAAGAGTCAATGGAAATCAATGCCACGCCCACCAAGGAGAACGTGTTGAACCAGGACAGAGAAGAGGAGCTATCCTATCCTACCTGCTCTTGGGAGAGCCACCAGACGTGCCAAGCCACACCAGACCTCATACATATCAAGGTAAGATCCTAAACTCTCAAAGGAGAATGAAAGCTGACTTGCTTTCCATTGGTGCAGGATATATAGTTTCGAGGTCGAAACCTTTTCAAGAGGGAGAGAATGATGTAGACCTCAAGTCAACATCAACCAAGAAGCATGGAGAACACGCACACAAGCTGACCAAGACTCTTGGAGAAGACCAACTAGAGCACATCAACGACATAGGTCCATTGATTCGAGCGCACAGAACGGATCATAAGGAGCTAAGCTACAATTCAAGATGTTCCAGAAACTTAACTCAACATGGAAGCCCTGAGAGAAAGAATCAACCCAAAGCTCCCGCATGAAGAAGTTATGCTGCTCACAAGTCGACGGACTTGCAAGGGTTCCGAGAGAGACCAACTCCAAGTATTGAAGCCTTCCAATCAATTCCAGTAGAAGCGCTTAAAGACCTCAACAATATGGATTTAATGGGACTTCAAGAAGAGGGATTAATCAAAGAACTCGAGTTTATTGGACAAGAACCAGCTCAAATCACTCCAGCTTCAAAACGGCCCATTCAAGCCCAATCAGGTATCTTTAATTTATCATATATTGTGCAATTAAACCAACGTGTCTCAGTGGTTAACAGGGACTCAGAGACCACAGTTCGAGCCTCAGACAAGGCCAGGACGTTTAGATAGTTTATTATTCTTTTTGCAAACTTTCCTTTTCTTGTATTTTGAATGCCTTGTTGTTTTCTTTTACAAGTCTGTAGTTTTGAGTCTTTCTTGTAGTTTTTCTTTTTTTGTGCGACCAATTAGGTCTAGCTGAAGAACCACTATAAGGTTCCCTGCAGCCTTGTAAACGTTCAACCTTTTTCTGATCAATAAATATCGAACTTTTCTCTTAGACTGCGGCTGCTGCCTTGTCTCAACGTCTCTCTGTCTCTGCGTGTGGAATCACCTCTGACTGAGAAGTATTGCTGTATCAGAGACCTTACCATAGTCTCTGTGGTGCCATCAATCCACCCTCGTCTAAGGAGCTTGTGGAATCAAGCGTTTTGGTCGTTTGTTGTTTGTGGAATCAAATAACGCCTCCTTCACCATCATCTCTACCTTCATTCGCTTCCATCTCAACTCCAAAGCCTGAGCCGTGGTGCCTAAGATAGGTGGACTCCTGATCTTATATCAGTATGGCTTTGGATGCTTGTTGTCTTGAGACCTAGCTTGTCAACAAGATACTGCTAGCCACGTTAGTGCAAGAACCACCATCAATGATCAAACTACATACCTGGATTGGATGTTGCATCTAGTATGAAGATGTTCTCCCTTTGCATGGTCTCGGGTTCAAACATTGCACTCAAGGCTCTTATGTAACCAGTATCTCTCCTATCTCAGGATAATCGGTTACTTCCTCCTCTGAATCAGCTGGTTCCTTCTCTTCGTTCATCTTCAGTCTCGTATTCGCCTTGCTCGTTGATTAGCATAACCCTTCGGTTTGGACACTCATTGGCGTAATGCCCCTTTCCTGACACTTAAAACAATAATATCCCTATTTTTCTTAGGTTGAGAACCACTTGCCTCTGGTTTGTTGGTTTTGGGAGCCGGGGGAGTGTTCTTTTGAAAACGGCTGTCTACTACACTGCCTTGCCCTTGTCGTAGCTCTTTTGGGTTGAGGGAGTCCACGTACTTTGGCCTCGTGTGTTGGAGGTAGACTTACGCTTGATGTGCTGCTCTGCTTGTGTTGCGTATTGCATGGTCCATCAAAGTCTCCATAGTCTGACGCTCCACTTTAAAGCAATGCGATCGTGGGCAAACCGTCAATGAATTGTGCCATTAGCGTGGCTTCTGAGTCTTGGACTTCAAGCGATTCTTTAGCACTTCAAATTCCTCAAAATACTCCTCTACTGATTTGCTTCCCTGTCAATTGACGAAAACGTTTATGCAAATCTCTATAGTAATATGATGGATATACCTCTCGGAACATGGCTTTCATGTCATCCCACTATCAATGGGGTGCTCGCCGTGTTCTTCTTCTTTCAGCTACTTCTCTA
>VHIU01000203.1:0-13231 GCA_010577795.1 Isatis tinctoria | reverse complement strand
TCAATCTGGGAGTGAAGATCTTGGGTTGTCGTGTGCTCTTTCTTATCAGGCACGCGCCAAAGCTTTTATAAGGTACACATTAAAGTGCTCTTTTGGAACACAAACTTGTATCCCATGCTTCGCGTTCTATCTTTATAAGAAGTTTCGCGAAAATAGTTTTGTTAACAAACCTCATATGACATTTTTGGACGCCAAATATGCTATCTAAGTTTTTATAAGGTACACATTAAAGTGCTCTTTTGGAACACAAACTTGTATAAAATGCTTCGTGTTCTATCGTTATAAGAAGTTTTGCGAAAATAGTTTTGTTTAGAAACCTCATATGACATTTTTTGGACCCCAAATATGCTATCTAAGCTTTTATAAGGTACACATTAAAGTGCTCTTTTGGAACACAAACTTGTATCCCATGCTTCGCGTTCTATCTTTATAAGAAGTTTTGCGAAAATAGTTTTGTTTAGAAACCTCATAGGACATTTTTTGGACCCCAAAAATGCTATCTAAGCTTTTATAAGGTACACATTAAAGTGCTCTTTTGGAACACAAACTTGTACCATGTTTCGCGTTCTCTCCTTATAAGAAGTTTTACGAAAATAGTTTTGTTATAAACCTCATAGGACATTTTTTGGACCCCAAATATGCTATCTACGCTTTTATAGGGTACAAATTAAAGTGCTCTTTTGGAACACAAACTTGTATCCCATGCTTCGCGTTATATCGTTATAAGAAGTTTTGCGAAAATAGTTTTGTTTGGAAACCTCATAGGACATTTTTTGGACCCCAAATATGCTATCTAAGCTTTTATAAGGTACACATTAAAGTGCTCTTTTGGAATACAAACTTGTATCCCATGCTTCGCGTTCTATCCTTATAATAAGTTTTGCGAAAATAGATTTGTTAAGAAGCCTCATAGGACATTTTTTGGACCCCAAATATGCTATCTAAGCTTTTATAACGTACACGTTAAAGTGCTCTTTTGGAACACAAACTTGTATCCCATGCTTCGCGTTCTATCTTTATAAGAAGTTTTGCGAAAATAGTTTTGTTTAGAAACCTCATAGGACATTTTTTGGACCCCAAATATGCTTTCTAAGCTTTTATCAGGTACACTTTAAAGTGCTCTTTTGGAACACAAACGTGTATCCCATGCTTCGCGTTCTATCTTTATAAGAAGTTTTGCGAAAATAGTTTTGTTAAGAAACCTCATAGTAAAGTAAATAAGAAAGCGGAAGTGATTAAGTGTTTGAGTGTTGAAGAACAAGTGAAGAACTGAGTGTGAAAGAGTAAAGAAGGAGAGTGTAGATCGAAAGTGAGAGAGTTTATGAAATAAGGAGGAGTTTATTTCCTTAAGTGCTTTACAACAATGAAAGACAATGTACATAAATAGGCAAAGCCTAGAGAGATCAAATTCAAAATAGAAAGTGACATAAAGAATAAACAAATAAAGATCTGATCGGTTCTGAGGAGAGAAAGGGACAGCTCCAAACGGCTAGGAGCTTAAGCAAACCCGTGACCCTTGCTTCCTTTGGAGTCAAAGAGCTTAACTCCACACGTGACTCGCCCTTCCTCTTCACTTAATACTCTTCTTTATTCACAAAGGATGTGAAGACCTTCTAGAAGACATCTGTGATGTTTGGACACACAAACTACTTCACCAAGAAGAGGAATGGCTCGTTCTTCATACAGCATGTACGGACATGTACGGTCATTGACTTGTACGGACATGCTTCATTTCTTCTTCTCTTCAATACTCCCCTCAAGCTTAAACCGAGATGAGGTTTGAGCTTGGGACTATGTAGATTCACCTCGTTAAAAACCTCCATGTAGCAAAACCTCGTGGGACAAAAACTTCATGTAGGAAAAGAGTGTGAACCTCATTGTCTAGGGTTATCAATGCGTGCTTGAGAAAGGTCCATGAGTCCAAGCTTCTCATGGATGAATTCGCAAGTCTTTAATGTAGCTGCCTTAGTGAAGATATCTGCCAACTGATCTGAACTTCTAGTGTAGCATGGCAAGATAACTCCCAATTGCATCTGCTCTCTCCTTGTGACAATCCACTTCAATATGCTTGGTCCTTTCATGGAAAACTGAATTTGAAGCTATGTGGATGGCCGCCTGATTATCACAATGCATTGTGATTGGAAGAGGTGTCTTGATTCCCAGATCTTCCAACAACCTTCAGCCACATTAATTCGGTTGTTAACCTCCTCATTGCTCTATATTCAGCCTCAGTGCTAGAGCATGACACGATCTTCTGCTTCTTGCTCTTCCAAGTCACTAAGTTGCCTCCAACAAAGGTGCAATATCCAGTGGTTGATCTCTATCTTCTCTATCACCAGCCCAATCAGCATCACAATAACCAACTATGCTTGAGCTCCCATTACAGCCCATCCAAATGCCTCGTTCAGGTGTTCCCTTCAAATAGCGTAAGATCCGGTTCACCATACTCCAATGAGACATCCTTGGCTCTTGCATATGCTGACTGACCTGGTTCACAGCAAAACACAAGTCAGGACGAGTAAGAGTGAGGTATATCAACTTACCAACCAGTCTTCTATAGAGTTTGGCATCGCCAAATGGTTGATCCTCCTCGCTCTCTCCTCTTTGATGAACTTTGTATGCATCTCAATAGGAGTCCTGATTGGCGTTTCATCCTGTGTTCTGATTCACTCAAAAGATCAAGTATGTACTTTCTTTGAGATAAGAAGAGACCTTCCTTTGATCTACATACTTCTATCCCAAGAAAGTACTTTAGCTCTCCAAGATCTTTAATATCAAAAACAGAATTTAAATAAGCCTTGGTGCTTTGAATACCAACCTTGTCATTCCCAGATATGATGATATCATCAACATATATAAGAATGACTACAATACCTTCTTGGCTTTGCATGGTGAATAGAGTATGATCAGCTTCAGACCTCTTGAATCCGCGATCAAGTAAGGTGAAGCTCAGCTTTCTATACCATGCTCTTGGAGATTGTTTCAAACCGTAAATGGCTTTCCTTAGCCTAAGTACTTTTCCTGGTTGAATGCTGTCTTCAAGGCCTGGTGGTGGTGTCATATAAACCTCCTCTTCCAGCTCCCCCTGAAGAAAAGCATTCTTCACATCCATTTGCCACAATTCCCATTCCAAGTTTGTTGCAAGCGAGAGTACAACTCTAACTGTGTGTAATTTGGCTACTGGAGCAAAGGTATCACGATAATCCTCTCCATAGGTCTGTGTGAATCCTCTTGCAACTAGTCTTGCCTTGTATCTCTCGATTGCTCCATCACTCTTATACTTGATTGTAAAGACCCATCTTGAACTGACTGTCTTCTTTCCCTTAGGTAGATCAGCTTCATCCCAAGTATGATTCTTAATCATAGCACCTGTTTCTTCTCCACACGCATCTCTCCACACCTTGTGTTCCTTAGCTTCTTCATAGGTCTTTGGTACTTCTTCTTGATCGAGGATACTCATGAACACTTGATGTTCTTCAGGGAAATATGCGAAAGAGCACACGGCTTGTGTTGGATGAGCTTCTGCTTGACAATTGTAGTATACTCTTGTGTTCACCCAATTAGATGGATCCTTTCTAATCCTCTGACTTCTCCTTAATGCAACAGGTTGATCAGCCACCACCTGCTCTTCCACTTGTTCACCTTCTTGAACCGGTTCCTCATCTATAGGAGTCTCCTCATTACTTGCGCTTTCACTAGCTTGATCATGACCAGAACTCTCATTCTCCCCTTCAGGATCAAGCGGGACTGAGGTTGGCGGAGGAGGCGTGGATGGAGGCGTGGATGGAGGAGATGTAGAGATACCCAAGTTCTCAAAGAGCATGCGTAAGTTGGTAGCTCGGTCAGACTGAGATTGAGCAAGATTTTCCAAGCTTGACCAATCCTTTTCAGTGAAGTATCCTTTTTCTTCAAAGAACTTCACATCACGAGAGACCACGACCTTGCCAGTTTCAGGCACCACACACTTATACCCCTTTTGAGTAGTAGAGTAGTCGATGAACATGCTCTTCATGCTCTTAGCATCGAGCTTAGTGCGGTTCTCCCCTGGAACCAAAACAAAAGCCACACAACCAAACACACGTAAGTGATCAAGTACTGGTTTGGTTTAGTAAGTACCTCAAAAGGTGAGATGTCATGGAGGACTTTGGTTGGTGTCCTGTTGATTAGATAGCAAGCCGCAACTACTGCATCTCCCCAATATTTCTTTGGAACGCTTGTATGAAACATCATAGAGCGAGCCACTTCCATGAGATGCCTATTCTTCCTCTCAGCTACTCCATTTGTTGTGGAGTATAAGGGCAACTAGTTTGATGAATGATCCCATTTTTGGATATGAATTGCTTGAAGGCATGACTTGTATATTCACCACCATTATCTGAACGAAAAATTTTAATTTTAGCATTATAATGATTGGTGATATAAGCATGAAAACTCACAAATGCTTCAAGCACACGATCCTTGGATGGGAGCAAAGTTAACCATGTATATTTCGATTTCTCATCAATAAAAGTAACAAAGTACTTATGATTATCTCTAGATATGCATGGTGAAGTCCAAACATCTGAATGGATTAAATCAAAACAGTTTTCATATAAAGTAGATGATTTCGGGAAAACAGTCTTGCAATGTTTGCCAAGAATACAAGCTTCACAATCCTCATTTTTAAACTGAATGCTAGGCAACAACAAGTTAAGAGCCCTATGATGAGGGTGTCCTAGTCTAGCATGCCAAATCGCATTATTTGGAACAGAAACATTAAAGCTAAAATCGCAAGATAAAGAAGAAGGCTGAGTCTTAGTGTCTTCAAGAACATAGAGGTTCCCTTTGGTGGTTCCTTGTCCAAGACACCTACTAGTCTCAATATCCTGAAACCAAAAATCATTAGCCCCAAATATAGCATAACAATTCAAATCAGTAGTGGCCTTTTTAACTGATAGCAAATTCGATTTAAAAGTTGGCATATAGAAGGCTGAGGTTTCTTTATCAAACAGTTTTAAATCCCCAATCCCTTCTATCTTAACATTATCTCCATTTGCAATACTAACATGCCCCAAAGCTGGTTTAATATTGCTTATAAGCTTAGCATCACTAATCATATGGTGACTTGCCCCAGAATCAACTATCAGCGGTTTAACACCATCCATACTATCCAGCACCTTAGCATTGCTACAAGACATTCCAGACTTAACTATCAACGGTTTAGAGATATCTATCCAGTTCGCATTGCTACAAGAGGCATGAAAACTCATGGGTTTAGCAATGTTACCAGACTCCTTAAGCGCTTTGATAAGTGCATCAAGGTCTGATTTCTTCACAAATTCCGAGGACGCAACCATTGCTGTTCCTCCAGAATGGGTAGAGCCGCCTTGTTCTTGAGTTCCGGATGGTCCAGCTGCTGCGTGAGCCTTGTGGTTGTCTTTCCACTTGCCCTGACCAGAGTTGGTATCCCACCGGTTTCCAGCTTGCCTTAGATGAGGATACAGTATAAAACACTTCTCCTTAACATGGCCAGCCTTCTTGCAATGCTCGCAAAGAGATGTGGATTCTTGAGGTATGACTTGTTGGCGTTTGCTTGTGAGACATTCACTTGTTCTGCTTTGTTGGCCAGAACAAGCTCTCCACCTTTTCCTCCAATAAGACCGATTGAACCTTGTTCCTTCTGGATCTGAGCACACAACTCATCCAAGCTAGGAAGTTTTACACCTCTCAAGATGTGCTTAATCAAATCGTTGTAAGATGGATTCAGCACCATGAGAAGGGCAAACACCCTATCTTGCTCTCGCCTTTCATTGAGAACACTTGCTTCAAGCGTGGGTGGTCTCAGCATTTCAAGTTCAGCCCAAAGAGATCTTGATATGATCCTGACCAGCTATCATGAGCATGAACCGGAGCATGTACCTGAGCTTGAACCTGAGGAGGAGCAAGGATCGATCAAGCTTGTAGCTGAGCAGGAAGGAGCTTACCTCGGAGCTACTTTGGAGCGTAGATGGAAGAAACCTGATCCCAAGCCTCCTTGGTGTATGATCCACGAGACTATAGTCTTATTGTGCATCCAAGCTGATTAGTCATAGATCGGTATTGTTCTTGTGTGCTCTTTTCCTTGTCAAGATCTTTTCTCCTACCTGGGTTTTGGGTCTTGACAAGGTTTTTAACGAGGCCAAGACAATACCACACATTTATCTATGTTCTAATCACTTGGACCGCCTATCATATGTATTTCGAACTTAGATTATTTCCCCTTTTATTTATGCTCTGCGTTTTGAGACTTAGGGTTTGGGAGCGTGTTCCCTTGTCCTATTTATACTCTTGTTGTGCCTTTGTGCCGACCTATCTATCTTTCTATCTAAAACTTTTCAAAGTTAGATCTTCTTGGTGTGTAATATCCAAGAACCCTGATGAATTCAGGCGTGTGTCATATCGTTTGAAGGATTCAAGTGTTCGTTCTCTTCCTTTGTGCGTAATATCATTGGACGAGTTCGGATCCGTTTGCAAGAGCTCTCCATCCCTCTTGCCGACTTCATTCTCTACCTTCTATCCATCAATTCACTTCTATCAGTTCGTAAATCATCTAATCATCTTCCATCAAAGTTCATCCCTTCCGCAAATCACCTTCCAAACGACCATATCATTCCATCTCACGAGTTTCATCCACCCGGTTCAATCCTTAGCCAGTTTGTCAAGGCCGATTCTAGGGAGAATCACTTCAGGTGGTATCAGAGCACCTTGACAAAGCTAAGTGAACCAGATCTATCGATTTTCCTTTGTTTGTTTATGACTGTTC
The DNA here is from genome assembly GCA_010577795.1 of Isatis tinctoria. NCBI lineage: Eukaryota > Viridiplantae > Streptophyta > Magnoliopsida > Brassicales > Brassicaceae > Isatis > Isatis tinctoria. The sequence goes on along the minus strand of VHIU01000203.1, from coordinate 6,450 downwards.
GGTTTCTTGTGTTTCACGATTTAGATCTGTTTGTTTGAGTTGTGTTTTGTTGTTTCTGTTGTGTTTGCGAACTGTTTATGAGTGTTAACCTGTCTGTTCTTCGTTGTTATCTGTTGTTAAGGTTAGATCAGTGTTCATCTCAAGCGATTTGTGTTGTGACCTTTCATATTCACTTGTGTTTGATTGTGGATTGTGTGATTTCGATTTGTGTTGTGTTTCTGTGGTGTTTCGATCTGTTTAGGAGTGTTCTCTTGTCTGTCATCGTCGTTGTTTGTTGTTTAAGCTGGATCTAATCGTTTGTGTTTCGAAACCTAGCTGCATCTTGATAGTTTAGAAACTTTTCGTATTCTGAACTGGATCCGTGCGTCGACTTGTGCGAATTATTTAAAAATATTGGCTCGTTCGTTTTTCGCGATTCAAAGTGTTCCTGAAACTAGGTTGAGTCTAGTTTTTAATAAATTGGTCACGTAATTTTTGGACACGATTTGATATTTCTTTTGCTCGGTTTGTTTCGATCGGTCGAAATCTGTTTTGGAGCAATTTGTGTTTTCTCTTGAGAACTTTTGACTGCGTGTTCTATCTTTGATTTTTTCAGGAACCATGGCTGATGAAGATGATGATGGTAAAGAGGAGAGTGCAGCACAGCATAGCAGACCTTTGATAGAAGCCTTAACAGCCGAGATGAGAAAGATGATCCAGGCTGAACTGAAACCTTTACGGAAAGAGCTAGAGAAGCGTAAGGAAGCCAGACCACATAAGTCTGGAAGAAGGAGGAAAAAGAACTTCAACCTAAACCGCCAGATGATCTGTTCAGAGCAACCAAGAGCAGCCCACAAAGATTTTCTCAAACCCACAAATCAAACTCTGTTTCTTCTCCTAAATGTTTATCATCTAACAAACTCATTTCCTTTTCAGGAGAAAAGAATTATCTGGAGTGGGAGAAAAACGTGGAGAATCTGATTACTTGCTACAGCTCAAAGAGGAGGAACGAATGGCATATGCAGTTGAGCAGCTCCCAAAAGAAACTCGCGCTTGGTGGAGACAGGAAAAGGAAGATTGCTGGTACTACAGAAACCCATTGTCGACACTTGGAGAGAGCTCAGGAGATTACTGAGAAGGAAATATGCTCCAGAGTATCACAGCTACTTGAAGCAAACGCATGCTTCCAATAAACGCAAGGAGAGTAGCAATCTTGAAAGCGTGAAGAAGAAACCAAGCTCTACTCCTAAGGCACAGCCGATTGATCAAAAGAGCAAGGAAGTGATTGCTAATCCTAAGGTGCAAACGAGACTGCCGTGAACATCAACATAGAGAAAGAGAAGCCTCAGCAACACACAGCAGTCCAGAATCAACCTTGCGTGAGCAAAGAGGAAGAACAAGCTAAAACAGATGATCAATCCAACTTCCCTAAAGCTAAGTGTGATCTTTCTCTTACTCATTCTGATCTTCTTCTTGATAAACTAACCTCCTAGAGCCGGTGCAGCCGAGCAATGTTGAATCTATTTTGCAGGTCTCAGAAAAAGAATCACAAGAAGAGGCAACAATGATCAAGGCGAGTTGGCTAAGGTTCAAAACGAAGAGCACCAATCCTTCCCATGCCAGAACCAGTTCTAATGCCATCCTTGTATGATCCTCCAATAAAGCACTGTAAGAATGTTGAATTGGGCAGAGCTGAACCACAATTGTTGCGTTGGTTTCTATTGAAGAAGAAAAACGTTTTGTTTAGAAGCTGTCAAGGAATTTCATGTTTCAAACTCTCTTTTGATAAACTGTTTTCAGCTTCTGAAATAATTACTGGTGAAAAGTTCTTTAAGCCAAACGAATTTTCCTTCTATAGTCTCTTGAATTTGAACAATCTTTGAAGGTTTCTTGGTTTAGCAACCGATTTGAGGTGGATAGAGCTCAGTCGTTCTTAAGTGTTAATGGATTTAATCGGAGTTTTCATAAGTTTGCAAAGTGTTCTTCTCTTCTTTATCAAACTTTGTTGAATTCAAATCTTGTTCATGATTTCTGGTGCTCTAATCATATTCTTATTTGTGAGCACGTGAATGAGGTCTGTAAAATGCAATCAGGACTTTCTTTAGGGTCATTTAAAAAGGAGAACATGACTGTGTGTGCTGCTAGCGAATTGGTTAATAAAGATGATAGTGTCTTTTGGTTTGTTTTTAAATTCTCTTCTTCAAGATTAATCCACTTGATCTTCTCCATGAGTGCTGAAAGAAGTTGCAGGAACCTTGGACGTCTTTACAATCAAAGAGAAGCCCCCAGATATAAGCCTTCAGATTATAAGTGCAGGTCTTGAAAAAGCCATGAAACGCTCAAGGAGACTTCAAAGGGAAGAAGATAGGCGATTCAAACCACCAGATTGGGAGCAACATGAACCTATCAACCGTTTCTTTTTGATAAAGAGCATCCTCCAGATGCGCATTACAAGCCTAAACTGATGCCCGGTAAGAGACTTCTGATTCCGAATTTTAATGTTACTTATCTCGTTTCTTTTTGTGCAGATGGTCCGGATTTGAGGACAAATCCTTTTAAAGGAGGAGAGGATGATATGATCCTGACCAGCTATCATGAGCATGAACCGGAGCATGTACCTGAGCTTGAACCTGAGGAGGAGCAGGATCGATCAAGCTGTAGCTGAGCAGGAAGGAGCTTACCTCGGAGCTACTTTGGAGCGTAGATGGAAGAAACCTGATCCCAAGCCTCCTTGGTGTATGATCCACGAGACTATAGTCTTATTGTGCATCCAAGCTGATTAGTCATAGATCGGTATTGTTCTTGTGTGCTCTTTTCCTTGTCAAGATCTTTTCTCCTACCCTGGGTTTTGGGTCTTGACAAGGTTTTTAACGAGGCCAAGACATACCACACATTTATCTATGTTCTAATCACTTGGACCGCCTATCATATGTATTTCGAACTTAGATTATTTCCCCTTTTATTTATGCTCTGCGTTTTGAGACTTAGGGTTTGGGAGCGTGTTCCCTTGTCCTATTTATACTCTTGTTGTGCCTTTGTGCCGACCTATCTATCTTTCTATTCTAAAACTTTTCAAAGTTAGATCTTCTTGGTGTGTAATATCCAAGAACCCTTGATGAATTCAGGTGTGTCATATCGTTTGAAGGATTCAAGTTGTTCGTTCTCTTCCTTTGTGCGTAATATCATTGGACGAGTTCGGATCCGTTTGCAAGAGCTCTCCATCCCTCTTGCCGACTTCATTCTCTACCTTCTATCCATCAATTCACTTCTATCAGTTCGTAAATCATCTAATCATCTTCCATCAAAGTTCATCCCTTCCGCAAATCACCTTCCAAACGACCATATCATTCCATCTCACGAGTTTCATCCACCCGGTTCAATCCTTAGCCAGTTTGTCAAGGCCGATTCTAGGGAGAATCACTTCAGATCTGAACTTGCCAAAGAACTTATTGAACTCCATGTCTTCTTGGCTCAGATTGTTGATGGCTCTCTTAACCTCAAAGACTCTTGTAAGGTTAGAGACATTTCCAAACACATTCTTCAAAGTGTTCCATAGCTCCTTTGCTCCTTCACAATAGGAGTAAGCTTCAAGAACCGGCGCATCCAAAGAGGCTTGAAGAATAGCTAAGACAGCTTGGTCTTCTTGAAACCACTTGTTGGTACCAACCACAGCTGCTTCATCTTCTTCATCTTGGTCGCCGGTTAACTCTTCAACATGGCTCCAAACGCCACGACCACACAAGACAGCTTTCGCGGTTCTAGCCCAAAGGAGATAGTTTTCTCCTCCCTTGAGAGTCACCGGAAGCACAACATTCTTTCCCTCTTCCAAACCCATTGTTTCAAGCAAGAACAGAACTTTTACACAAGGACAAAGCTATGGACCGTTGGGTAAAAGAAACTGAACGAGAAAGAAGTGAAACAAGAAAGGAGTTTTGAAGAAGAGAAAGATAAACCAAGGTTTGAGCTGAACAACGATTCAAGAACAACTTTCAAGAATCGTTTTCAAGAACAAGATCCTGGGACAACAAGCGTGTTTCAAACACAAGAAAAGAGAGACCAAGATTCGCAACCTGGCTCTGATACCATAAAGTAAATAAGAAAGCGGAAGTGATTAAGTGTTTGAGTGTTTGAGTGTTGAAGAACAAGTGAAGAACTGAGTGTGAAAGAGTAAAGAAGGAGAGTGTAGATCGAAAGTGAGAGAGTTTATGAAATAAGGAGGAGTTTATTTCCTTAAGTGCTTTACAACAATGAAAGACAATGTACATAAATAGGCAAAGCCTAGAGAGATCAAATTCAAAATAGAAAGTGACATAAAGAATAAAAAAATAAAGATCTGATCGGTTCTGAGGAGAGAAAGGGACAGCTCCAAACGGCTAGGAGCTTAAGCAAACCCGTGACCCTTGCTTCCTTTGGAGTCAAAGAGCTTAACTCCACACGTGACTCGCCCTTCCTCTTCACTTAAATACTCTTCTTTATTCACAAAGGATGTGAAGACCTTCTAGAAGACATCTGTGATGTTTGGACACACAAACTACTTCACCAAGAAGAGGAATGGCTCGTTCTTCATACAGCATGTACGGACATGTACGGTCATTGACTTGTACGGACATGCTTCATTTCTTCTTCTCTTCAATACATAGGACATTTTTTTTGTCCCCAAATATGCTATATAAGCTTTTATAAGGTACACATTAAAGTGCTCTTTTGGAACACAAACTTGTATCCCATGCTTCACGTTCTATCTTTATAAGAAGTTTTGCGAAAATAGTTTTGTTTAGAAACCTCATATGACATTTTTTGGACGCCAAATATGCTATCTAAGCTTTTATAAGGTACACATTAAAGTGCTCTTTTGGAACACAAACTTGTATAAAATGCTTCGCGTTCTATCGTTATAAGAAGTTTTGCGAAAATAGTTCTGTTTAGAAACTTCAAATGACATTTTTGGTCCCCAAATATGCTATATAAGCTTTTATAAGGTACACATTAAAGTGCTCTTTTGGAACACAAACTTGTATCCCATGCTTCGCGTTCTATCTTTGTAAGAAGTTTTGCGAAAATAGTTTTGTTAAGAAACCTCATATGACATTATTTGGACCCCAAATATGCTATCAAAGCTTTTATAAGGTACACACTAAAGTGCTCTTTTGGAACACAAACTTGTATCAAATGCTTCGCGTTCTATCGTTAGAAGAAGTCTTGCGAGAATAGTTTTGTTTAGAAACCTCATATGACATTTTTTGGTCCCCAAATATGCTATATAAGCTTTTATAAGGTACACATTAAAGTGCTCTTTTGGAACAAAAACTTGTATCCCATGCTTCGCGTTCTATCTTTAGAAGAATTTTTATGAAAATAGTTTTGTTTAGAAACCTCATATGACATTTTTTGGACCCCAAATATGCTATCTAAGCTTTTATAAAGTACACATTAAAGTGCTCTTTTGGAACACAAACTTGTATCCCATGCTTCGCGTTCTATCTTTATAAGAAGTTTTGCGAAAATTGTTTTGCTTAGAAACCTCATAGGACATTTTTTGGACGCCAAATATGCTATCTAAGCTATTATAAGGTACACACTAAAGTGCTCTTTTGGAACACAAACTTGTATAAAATGCTTCGCGTTCTATCGTTATAAGAAGTTTTGCGAAAATAGTTTTGTTTAGAAACCTCATATGACATTTTTTGGTCCCCAAATATGCTATATAAGCTTTTATAAGGTACACATTAAAGTGCTCTTTTGGAACACAAACTTGTATCCCATGCTTCGCGTTCTATCTTTATAAGAAGTTTTGCGAAAATTGTTTTGTTTAGAAACCTCATAGGACATTTTTTGGACGCCAAATATGCTATCTAAGCTTTTATAAGGTACACATTAAAGTGCTCTTTTGGAACACAAACTTGTATCCCATGCTTCGTGTTCTATCGTTATAAAAGGTTGTGGAAAATAGTTTTGTTTAGAAACCTCATATGACATTTTTTGGACCACAAATATGCTATCTAAGCTTTTATAAGGTACACATTAAAGTGCTCTTTTGGAAACAAACTTGTACCATGCTTCGCGTTCTATCTCTATAAGAAGTTTTGCGAAAATAGTTTTGTTAAGAAACCTCATATGACATTTTTTGGACCCCAAATATGCTATCTAAGCTTTTATAAGGTACACACTAAAGTGCTCTTTTGGAACACAAACTTGTATCAAATGCTTCGCGTTCTATCGTTAGAAGAAGTTTTGCGAGAATAGTTTTGTTTAGAAACCTCATATGACATTTTTGGTCCCAAATATGCTATATAAGCTTTTATAAGGTACACATTAAAGTGCTCTTTGGAACAAAAACTTGTATCCCATGCTTCGCGTTCTATCTTATAAGAAGTTTTGCGAAAATAGTTTTGTTCAGAAACCTCATATGACATTTTTTGGACGCCAAATATGCTATCTAAGCTTTTATAAGGTACACATAAAGTGCTTTTG
>VHIU01000730.1:0-17043 GCA_010577795.1 Isatis tinctoria | reverse complement strand
TATAAAGATAGAACGCGAAGCATGGGATACAAGTTTGTGTTCCAGAAGAGCACTTTAATATCTACCTTATAAAAGCTTAGAAAGCATATTTGGTGCTAAAAAATGTCCTATGAGATTTCTTACAAAAACTGATTTCGCAAAACGTCTTATAAAGATAGAACGGAAGCATGGGGTACAAGTTGTGTTCCAGAAAAGCACTTTAATGTCTACCTTATAAGACTTAGAAAGCATATTTGGGGCTAAAAATGTCCTATGAGATTTCTTAACAAAAATTTTTGCAAAACGTCTTATAAGATAGAAGGCGAAGCATGGGATACAAGTTTGAGTTCCAAAAGAGCATTTAATGGTAACTTTTATAAAGCTTAGAAAGCATATTTGGGGCTCAAAAATTCCTATGAGATTTCTAACAAAAATTATTTTCGTAAAACGTTTTATAAAGATAGAACATGAAGCATGGGATACAAGTTTGTGTTCCAGAAGAGCACTTTAATATCTACCTTATAAAAGCTTAGAAAGCATATTTGTGGATCAAAAGATGTCTTATGAGATTTCTAAACAAAAACTGATTTCGCAAAACGTCTTATAAAGATAGAACGCGAAGCATGGGATACAAGTTTGTGTTCCAGAAGAGCACTTTAATATCTACCTTATAAAAGCTTAGAAAACATATTTGGGGTTCAAAAATGTCCTATGACATTTCTTAACAAAACTATTTTTGCAAAACGTCTCATAAAGATAGAACGTGAAGCATGGGATATAAGTTTGAGTACCAAAAGAGCATTTTAATGTGTACCTTATAAAAGCTTAGAGAGCATATTTGGGGTTCAAAAATGTCCTATGAGATTTCTTAACAAAACTATTTTCGCAAAACGTTTTATAAAGATAGAACATGAAGCATGGGATACAAGTTTGTGTTCTAGAAGAGCACTTTAATATCTACCTTATAAAAGCTTAGAAAGCATATTTGTGGCTCAAAAGATATCTTATGAGATTTCTAAACAAAACTATTTTCGCAAAACGTCTTATAAAGATAGAATGTGAAGCATGGGATACGAGTTTGTGTTCCACAAGAGCACTTTAATATATACCTTATAAAAGCTTAGAAAGCATATTTGGTGTTAAAAAATGTCCTATGAGATTTCGAAACAAAACTGATTTCGCAAAACGTCTTATAAAGATAGAACGCGAAGCATGGGATACAAGTTTGTGTTCCAGAAGAGCACTTTAATATCTACCTTATAAAAGCTTAGAAAGCATATTTGGTGTTAAAAAATGTCCTATGAGATTTCTAAACAAAAACTGATTTCGCAAAACGTCTTATAAAGATAGAACGCGAAGCATGGGATACAAGTTTGAGTTCCAAAAGAGCACTTTAATGTGTACCTTATAAAAGCTTAGAAAGCATATTTGTGGCTCAAAAGATGTCTTATGAGATTTCTAAACAAAACTATTTTCGCAAAACGTCTTATAAAGATAGAACGCGAAGCATGGGATACAAGTTTGTGTTCCAGAAGAGCACTTTAATATCTACCTTGTAAAAGCTTAGAAAGCATATATGGTGTTAAAAAATGTCCGATGAGATTTCTAAACAAAACTGATTTGGCAAAACGTCTTATAAAGATAGAACGCAAAGCATGTGATACAATTTTGAGTTCCAGAAGATCACTGTAATGTCTACCTTATAAAAGCTTGGAATATATTTTTGAGGCTCAAAAATGTCCTATGAGATTTCTTAACAAAACTATTTTCGCAAAACATCTTATAAAGATAGAACGCAAAGCATGGGATACAAGTTTGTGTTCCAGAAGAGCACTTTAATGTCTACCTTATACAAGCTTAGAAAGCATATTTGGGGCTAAAAAATGTCCTATGAGATTTGTTAACAAAACTATTTTCGCGAAACGTCTTAAAAATATTGAACGCAAAGCATGAGGTACAAGTTTGTGTTCCAGAAGAGCACTTTAATGTCTACCTTATAAAAGCTTAGAAAACATATTTGGGGCTCAAAAATGTCCGATGAGATTTCTTAACAAAACTATTTTTGCAAAACGTCTTATAAAGATAGAACGCGAAGCATGGGATCCAAGTTTGAGTACCAAAAGAGCACTTTAATGTGTACCTTATAAAAGCTTAGAAAGCATATTTGTGGCTCAAAAGATGTCTTATGAGATTTCTAAACAAAACTATTTTCGCAAAACGTCTTATAAAGATAGAATGCGAAGCATGGGATACAAGTTTGTGTTCCAGAAGAGCACTTATATCTACCAATAAAAGTTAGAAAGCATATTTGGTGTTAAAAAATGTCCTATGAGATTTCTAAACAAAACTGATTTCGCAAAACGTCTTGTAAAGATAGAACGCGAAGCATGGGGTACAAGTTTGTGTTCCAGAAGATCACTTTAATGTCTACCTTATAAAAGCTTAGAATATATTTTTGGGGCTCAAAAATGTCCTATGAGATTTCTTAACAAAACTATTTTCGCAAAACATCTTATAAAGATAGAACGCAAAGCATGGGATACAAGTTTGTGTTCCAGAAGAGCACTTTATTTTATACCTTATACAAGCTTAGAAAGCAAATTTGGGGCTAAAAAATGTCCTATGAGATTTCTTAACAAAACTATTTTCGCAAAACGTCTTATAAAGATAGAACGGGAAGCATGGGGTACAAGTTTGTGTTCCAGAAAAGCACTTTAATGTCTACCTTATAAGAACTTAGAAAGCATATTTGGGGCTCAAAAATGTCCTATGAGATTTCTTAACAAAACTATTTTTGCAAAACGTCTTATAAATATAGAAGGCGAAGCATGGGATACAAGTTTGAGTTCCAAAAGAGCACTTTAATGTGTACCTTATAAAAGCTTAGAAAGCATATTTGGGGCTCAAAAATTTCCTATGAGATTTCTTAACAAAATTATTTTCGTAAAACGTTTTATAAAGATAGAACATGAAGCATGGGATACAAGTTTGTGTTCCAGAAGAGCACTTTAATATCTACCTTATAAAAGCTTAGAAAGCATATTTGTGGCTCAAAAGATGTCTTATGAGATTTCTAAACAAAAACTGATTTCGCAAAACGTCTTATAAAGAGAGCTCGAAGAATGGGATACAAGTTTGTGTTCCAGAGAGCACTTTATATCTACCTTATAAAAGCTTAGAAAGCATATTTGGTGTTAAAAATGCCTATGAGATTTCTAAACAAAAACTGATTTCGCAAAACGTCTTGTAAATATAGAACGCGAAGCATGGGGTACAAGTTTGTGTTCAGAAGATCACTTTAATGCTACCTTATAAAAGCTTAGAAGATATTTTTGGGCTCAAAAATGTCCTATGAGATTTCTTAACAAAACTATTTTCGCAAAACGTTTTATAAAGATAGAACATGAAGCATGGGATACAAGTTTGTGTTCTAGAAGAGCACTTTAATATCTACCTTATAAAAGCTTAGAAAGCATATTTGTGGCTCAAAAGATATCTTATGAGATTTCTAAACAAAACTATTTTCGCAAAACATCTTATAAAGATAGAATGTGAAGCATGGGATACGAGTTTGTGTTCCACAAGAGCACTTTAATATATACCTTATAAAAGCTTAGAAAGCATATTTGGTGTTAAAAAATGTCCTATGAGATTTCGAAACAAAACTGATTTCGCAAAACGTCTTATAAAGATAGAACGCGAAGCATGGGATACAAGTTTTTGTTCTAGAAGAGCACTTTAAGGAATTTCGCTTCCAAGGAACTTACCATTCAACCAAGTTCCAACACAAAGAAGAAGTGTGCCACGTTGATCAATGCCACAACCAGAGACGTGATGAACCAGGCCAGATAAGAGGAGCTGTGCTATCATACTTGCTCGAGCGAACCACCAGACGTGCCAAGCAACACCATAGCTCAACCTATCAAGTAAGACCCTAAATTCTAAAGAGAATGAAAGCTAACTTGCTTTCTATTGGTGCAGGTCATATAGTTTCGAGGTCGAAAACTTTTCAAGAGGGAGAGAATGATGAGGACATCAGTCAACATCAACCAAGGAGCACGAGAGCACACCCAGAGCTGACCAAGACCCTTGGAGAAGACCAGCTAAAGCGCATCAACGACCTAAGTCCATTGATCCGAGCACACAGGACGGACCATGAGGAGTTAAGCTACAATTCAACTTGCTCCAGAACTAACTCAACAAGGAAGCCCTGAGAGAAAGAATCAACCAAAGAGCTTTCCGCATGAAGAAGTTATGAAGCTCACAAGTCGACGGACTTGCAAGGGATCCGAGAGAGACCAGCTTACACTTGTTGGAGCTGAACGAGAAACCAAGGCTTACCAATGGGCAGTGACCGTTTGTACTCTTTTTCCTTATCTTTGGTTTTGTCCCAATGGTTTTACAGGAAAGGTTTTAACGAGGCAATTGGTTCACTTACCTCAACCCATCCGGAAGCTAGTTGGTTCGCATGGAGACCTCCGATCACTCTTTGAGTCACTCCCGACCAAACCAAGAGAATTAAGCTTCGAGTTGATTTGGTATAGAATCTTGATTCAACTCCGGTTCTCCTCGAATTGGATTCATACCAAAAGCTATTTTGGTTCGAAAGATATCAAGTTTCTAACCCGGAGGATCCTGCACTTGCCTTATTTGGAGACTTCCGAGTTTAAGAGATTACAAACGTATATCTGGCGACCAGGAGAAAGTCTCAACAATAAAGAAACATCAAGGGAAGTCCTTAGCTGCACCAGCACCCAGAGAATCAGGCGGATTCTATCTTGCCCATTCTTGCTTCATCTCCTTTCCATTTCCGGCTCCAAGATGCACATATCTCTCCAACGGATTTATTACTCATTAACTGCTACGATTTGTTTACTTCTTTAGGTTATTTTCATTGTGATTGAGCCTTTATATAAGCTCAAAGTCGTGCCTATTGTAAAAACACCCATTATCATTGAATCAAATAAACTTTATAGTTTCTTACAAAGTATTATCTTTGTGTTCTTCGTTTGTTCTTAGTGTGTGGATTCACCTAAGTCCGAACTTGTTCAGTATCAGAGATCACCTCACAATCTCTGTGGTGACTTCGATCCATCTCGTTCAGTGTAGCTTGTGGAATCAAGTTGTTCTGTCCGTTTGGTGCTTGTGGAATCAAGGACCTTGTCCGATTGCTGATTGTGGATTCAACCAGCTGCTCATCAACCTGATTCCGTGTGTAGTAAGGCTTGGTGGACTCCAATCTTACATCATAAACAAAACATTTTCCCAAAACTTCTAATAAAGATAAAACGCGAAGCATGGGATAGATTTGTGTTCCAAAAGAGCACTTTATTGTGTACCTTATTAAAAGTTTAGAAAGCATATTGGGGATCCAAAAAATGTCCTATGAGGTTTCTAAACAAAACTATTTTCGCAAAACTTCTTATAAAGGTAGAACGCGATGCATGGGATACCAGTTTGTGTTCCAAAAGAGAACTTAATATGTACCTTACAAAAGTTTAGAAATCATATTTGGGATCCAAAAATATCCTATGAGGTTTCTAAGCAAAACTATTTTCGCAAAACTTCTTATAAAGGTAGAACGCGAAGCATGGGATACAAGTTTGGGTTCCAAAGAGCACTTTGATGTGTACCTTATAAAAGCTTAGAAAGCATATTTGGGATCCAAAAAATGTCCTATGAGGTTTCCAAGCAAAACTTTTGCACAAAAGTTCTTATAAAGGTAGAACGCGAAGCATGGGATACAAGTTGTGTTTCCAAAAGAGAACTTATATGTACCTGGACCTTATAAAAGCTTTTAGAAGCATATTTGGGGCAAAAAATGTCCTATGAGGTTTCTAAGCAAAACTATTTTCGCAAAACTTCTTATAAAGGTAGAACGCGAAGCGGATACAAGTTGTGTTCCAAAAGAGAACTTGTACTTATAAAAGCTTAGAAAGCATATTTGGGGTCCAATAAATGTCCTATGAGGTTTCTAAACAAAACTATTTTCCCAAAAACTTCTAATAGATAGAACGCAAAGCATGGGATACAAGTTTGTGTTCCAAAAGAGAACTTTGATGTGTACCTTATAAAAGCTTAGAAGATATTTGGGGTCCAAAAAGTCCTATGAGGTTTCTAAGCAAAACTATTTTCGCAAAACTTCTATAAAGGTAGAACGCGAAGCATGGGATACAAGTTTGTGTTCCAAAAGAGAACTTTAATGTGTACCTTATAAAAGCTTAGAAAGCATATTTGGGGTCCAAAAAAGTCCTATGAGGTTCTAAGCAAAACTATTTTCGCAAAACTTCTTATAAAGGTAGAACGCGAAGCATGGGATACAAGTTTGTGTTCCAAAAGAGAACTTAATATGTACCTTATAAAAGCTTAGAAAGCATATTTGGGGTCCAAAAATGTCCTATGAGGTTTCTAAACAAAACTATTTTCGCAAAACTTCTTAAAGGTAGAACGCGAAGCATGGGATACAAGTTTGTGTTCCAAAAGAGAACTTAATGTGTACCTTATAAAAGTTTAGAAAGCATATTGGGGTCCAAAAAAGTCCTATGAGGTTTCTAAACAAAACTATTTTCGCAAAATTCTAATAAAGGTAGAACGCGAAGCATGGGATAGAAGTTTGTGTTCCAAAAGAGCACTTATGTGTACCTTATAAAATTAGAAAGCATATGGGGATCCAAAAAATGTCCTATGAGGTTTCTAAACAAAACTATTTTCGCAAAACTTCTTAAAAGGTAGAACGCGAAGCATGGGATACAAGTTTATGTTCCAAAAGAGAACTTTGATGTGTACCTTATAAAAGCTTAGAAAGCATATTGGGGTCCAATAAATGTCCTATGAGGTTTCTAAACAAAACTATTTTCCAAAACTTAATAAAGATAGAACGCGAAGCATGGGATACAAGTTGTGTCCAAAAGAGAACTTTAATGTGTACCTTATAAAAGCTTAGAAAGCATATTTGGGGTCCAAAAAATGTCCTATGAGGTTTCTAAGCAAAAATATTTTCGCAAAACTTCTTATAAAGGTAGAACGCGAAGCATGGGATACAAGTTTGTGTTCCAAAGAGAACTTTAATGTGTACCTTATAAAAGCTTAGAAAGCATATTTGGGGTCCAAAAAATGTCCTATGAGGTTTCTAAGCAAAACTATTTTCGCAAAACTCTAATAAGGTAGAACGCGAAGCATGGGATACAAGTTTGTGTTCCAAAAGAGAACTTTAATGTGTACCTATAAAAGCTTAGAAAGCATATTTGGGGTCCAAAAAATGTCCTATGAGGTTTCTAAAAAAAACTTTCAAAAACTTCTAATAAAGATAGAACGCGAAGCATGGGATACAAGTTTGTGTTCCAAAAGAGAACTTTATTGTGTACCTTATAAAAGTTTAGAAAGCATATTGGGGATCCAAAAAATGTCCTATGAGGTTTCTAAACAAAACTATTTTCGCAAAACTTCTTAAAGGTAGAACGCGAAGCATGGGATACAAGTTTGTGTTCCAAAAGAGAACTTGATGTGTACCTTATAAAAGCTTAGAAAGCATATTTGGGGTCCAAAAAATGTCCTATGAGGTTTCTAAGCAAAACTATTTTCGCAAAACTTCTTATAAAGGTAGAACGCGAAAGCATGGGATACAAGTTTGTGTTCCAAAAGAGAACTTTATGTGTACCTTATAAAAGCTTAGAAAGCATATTTGGGGTCCAAAAAATGTCCTATGAGGTTTCTAAACAAAACTATTTTCGCAAAACTTCTTATAAAGATAGAACGCGAAGCATGGGATACAAGTTTGTGTTCCAAAAGAGAACTTGATGTGTACCTTATAAAAGCTTAGAAAGCATATTTGGGGTCCAAAAAATGTCCTATGAGGTTTCTAAGCAAAACTATTTTCGCAAAACTTCTTATAAAGGTAGAACGCGAAGCATGGGATACAAGTTTGTGTTCCAAAAGAGAACTTTAATGTGTACCTTATAAAAGCTTAGAAAGCATATTTGGGTCCAAAAAATGTCCTATGAGGTTTCTAAACAAAACTATTTTCGCAAAACTTCTAATAAAGGTAGAACGCGAAGCATGGGATACAAGTTTGTGTTCCAAAAGAGAACTTTATGTGTACCTTATAAAAGTTTAGAAAGCATATTGGGGTCCAAAAAATGTCCTATGAGGTTTCTAAACAAAACTATTTTCGCAAAACTTCTTAAAAGGTAGAACGCGAAGCATGGGATACAAGTTTGTGTTCCAAAAGAGAACTTTGATGTACCTTATAAAAGCTTAGAAAGCATATTTGGGGTCCAATAAATGTCCTATGAGGTTTCTAAACAAAACTATTTTCCCAAAACTTCTAATAAAGATAGAACGCAAAGCATGGGATACAAGTTGTGTCCAAAAGAGAACTTTATGTGTACCTTATAAAAGCTTAGAAAGCATATTTGGGGTCCAAAAATGTCCTATGAGGTTTCTAAGCAAAACTATTTTCGCAAAACTTCTATAAAGGTAGAACGCGAAGCATGGGATACAAGTTTGTGTTCCAAAAGAGAACTTTAATATGTACCTTAAAAAGCTTAGAAAGCATATTGGGGTCCAAAAATGTCCTATGAGGTTTCTAAGCAAAACTATTTTCGCAAACTTCTTAAAAGGTAGAACGCGAAGCATGGGATACAGTTTGTGTTCCAAAAGAGAACTTTAATGTGTACCTTATAAAAGCTTAGAAAGCATATTGGGGTCCAAAAAAGTCCTATGAGGTTTCTAAACAAAACTATTTTTCAAAAACTTCTATAAAGATAGAACGCGAAGCATGGGATACAAGTTTGTGTTCCAAAAGAGAACTTTATTGTGTACCTTATAAAAGCTTAGAAAGCATATTGGGGTCCAAAAAATGTCCTATGAGGTTTCTAACAAAACTATTTTCGCAAAACTTCTTATAAAGGTAGAACGCGAAGCATGGGATACAAGTTTGTGTTCCAAAAGAGAACTTAATGTGTACCTTATAAAAGTTTAGAAAGCATATTTGGGGTCCAAAAAATGTCCTATGAGGTTTCTAAGCAAAACTATTTTCGCAAAACTTCTTATAAAGGTAGAACGCGAAGCATGGGATACAAGTTTGTGTTCCAAAAGGGAACTTGATGTGTACCTTATAAAAGCTTAGAAAGCATATTTGGGGTCCAAAAAATGTCCTATGAGGTTTCTAAACAAAACTATTTTCGCAAAACTTCTTATAAAGGTAGAACGCGAAGCATGGGATACAAGTTTGTGTTCCAAAAGAGAACTTTATGTGTACCTTATAAAAGCTTAGAAAGCATATTTGGGGTCCAAAAATGTCCTATGAGGTTTCTAAGCAAAACTATTTTCGCAAAACTTCTTATAAAGGTAGAACGCGAAGCATGGGATACAAGTTTGTGTTCCAAAAGAGAACTTGATGTGTACCTTATAAAAGCTTAGAAAGCATATTTGGGTCCAAAAATGTCCTATGAGGTTTCTAAGCAAAACTATTTTCGCAAAACTTCTTATAAAGGTAGAACGCGAAGCATGGATACAAGTTTGTGTTCCAAAAGAGAACTTTAATGTGTACCTTATAAAAGCTTAGAAAGCATATTTGGGGTCCAAAAAATGTCCTATGAGGTTTCTAAGCAAAACTATTTTCGCAAAACTTCTTATAAAGGTAGAACGCGAAGCATGGGATACAAGTTTGTGTTCCAAAAGAGAACTTTAATGTGTACCTTATAAAAGCTTAGAAAGCATATTTGGGGTCCAAAAAATGTCCTATGAGGTTTCTAAACAAAACATTTTTCCAAAACTTCTAATAAAGATAAAACGCGAAGCATGGGATAGAAGTTTGTGTTCCAAAAGAGCACTTTATTGTGTACCTTATAAAAGTTTAGAAAGCATATTGGGGATCCAAAAAATGTCCTATGAGGTTTCTAAACAAAACTATTTTCGCAAAACTTCTTATAAAGGTAGAACGCGAAGCATGGGATACAAGTTGTGTTCCAAAAAGAGACTTTAATGTGTACCTTATAAAAGCTTAGAAAGCATATTGGGGTCCAAAAAATGTCCTATGAGGTTTCTAAACAAAACTATTTTCCAAAACTTCTAATAAAGATAAAACGCGAAGCATGGGATAGAGTTTGTGTTCCAAAGAGCACTTTATTGTGTACCTTATAAAAGTTTAGAAAGCATATTGGGGATCCAAAAAATGTCCTATGAGGTTTCTAAACAAAACTATTTCGCAAAAATTCTTATAAAGGTAGAACGCGAAGCATGGGATACAAGTTTGTGTTCCAAAAGAGAACTTTAATGTGTACCTTATAAAAGTTTAGAAAGCATTTGGGGTCCAAAAAATCCTATGAGTTTCTAAGCAAAACTATTTTCGCAAAACTTCTTATAAAGGTAGAACGCGAAGCATGGGATACAAGTTTGTGTTCCAAAAGAGAACTTTGATGTGTACCTTATAAAAGCTTAGAAAGCATATTTGGGGTCCAAAAAATGTCCTATGAGGTTTCTAAGCAAAACTATTTTCGCAAAACTTCTTATAAAGGTAGAACGCGAAGCATGGGATACAAGTTTTGTTCCAAAAGAGAACTTTAATATGTACCTTATAAAAGCTTAGAAAGCATATTTGGGTCCAAAAAATGTCCTATGAGGTTTCTAAGCAAAACTATTTTCGCAAAACTTCTTATAAAGGTAGAACGCGAAGCATGGGATACAAGTTTGTGTTCCAAAAGAGAACTTGATGTGTACCTTATAAAAGCTTAGAAAGCATATTTGGGGTCCAAAAATGTCCTATGAGGTTTCTAAGCAAAACTATTTTCGCAAAACTTCTTATAAGGTAGAACGCGAAGCATGGGATACAAGTTTGTGTTCCAAAAGAGAACTTAATATGTACCTTACAAAAGCTTAGAAATATATTTGGGGTCCAAAAAATGTCCTATGAGGTTTCTAAGCAAAAATTTTCGCAAAACTTCTTATAAGGTAGAACGCGAAGCATGGGATACAAGTTTGTGTTCCAAAAGAGAACTTTAATGTGTACCTTATAAAAGCTTAGAAAGCATATTTGGGTCCAAAAAAGTCCTATGAGGTTTCTAAACAAAACTATTTTCGCAAAACTTCTTATAAAGGTAGAACGCGAAGCATGGGATACAAGTTTGTGTTCCAAAAGAGAACTTAATGTGTACCTTATAAAAGCTTAGAAAGCATATTTGGGGTCCAAAAAATGTCCTATGAGGTTTCTAAACAAAACTATTTTCGCAAAACTTCTTATAAAGGTAGAACGCGAAGCATGGGATACAAGTTGTGTTCCAAAAGAGAACTTTAATGTGTACCTTATAAAAGTTTAGAAAGCATATTTGGGGTCCAAAAAATGTCCTATGAGGTTCTAAACAAAACTATTTTCGCAAAATTTATAAAGGTAGAACGCGAAGCATGGGATACAAGTTTGTGTTCCAAAAGAGAACTTTTATGTGTACCTTATAAAATCTTAGAAAGCATATTTGGGGTCCAAAAAATGTCCTATGAGGTTTCTAAGCACAACTATTTTCGCAAAACTTCTTATAAAGGTAAAACGCGAAGCATGGGATACAAGTTTGTGTTCCAAAAGAGAACTTTAATATGTACCTTACAAAAGCTTAGAAATCATATTTGGGGTCCAAAAAATGTCCTATGAGATTTCTAAGCAAAATTATTTTCGCAAAACTTCTTATAAAGGTAGAACGCGAAGCATGAGATACAAGTTTGTGTTCCAAAAGAGAACTTTGATGTGTACCTTGTAAAAGCTTAGAAAGCATATTTGGGGTCCAAAAAATGTCCTATGAGGTTTCTAAGCAAAATATTTTCGCAAACTTCTTATAAAGGTAGAACGCGAAGCATGGGATACAAGTTTGTGTTCCAAAAGAGAACTTTAATATGTACCTTACAAAAGCTTAGAAATCATATTTGGGGTCCAAAAAATGTCCTATGAGGTTTCTAAGCAAAACTATTTTCGCAAAACTCTTATAAAGTAGAACGCGAAGCATGGGATACAAGTTTGTGTTCCAAAAGAGAACTTTAATATGAACCTTATAAAAGCTTAGAAAGCATATTGGGGTCCAATAAATGTCCTATGAGGTTCTAAACAAACTATTTTCGCAAAACTTTTAATAAGGTAGAACGCGAAGCATGGGATACAAGTTTGTGTTCCAAAAGAGAACTTTAATGTGTACCTTATAAAAGCTAAGAAAGC
The DNA here is from genome assembly GCA_010577795.1 of Isatis tinctoria. Classification (NCBI taxonomy): domain Eukaryota; kingdom Viridiplantae; phylum Streptophyta; class Magnoliopsida; order Brassicales; family Brassicaceae; genus Isatis; species Isatis tinctoria. Next base: position 4,868 of record VHIU01000730.1, on the reverse strand, counting down.
ATATTGGGGTCCACAAAATGTCATGAGGTTTCTAAACAAAAACATTTTCCCAAAACTTCTAATAAAGATAGAACGCGAAGCATGGGATAGAAGTTTGTGTTCCAAAAGAGCACTTTATTGTGTACCTTATAAAGTTTAGAAAGCATATTGGGGATCCAAAAAATGTCCTATGAGGTTTCTAAACAAAACTATTTTCGCAAAACTTATCAAAAGGTAGAACGCGAAGCAAGGGATACAAGTTTATGTTCCAAAGGAGAACTTTGATGTGTACCTTATAAAAGCTTAGAAAGCATATTTGGGGTCCAATAAATGTCTTATGAGGTTTCTAAACAAAACTATTTTCCAAAACTTTAAAAAGATAGAACGCAAAGCAGGGATACAAGTTTGTGTTCCAAAAGAGAACTTTAATGTGTACCTTATAAAAGCTTAGAAAGCATATTTGGGGTCCAAAAAATGTCCTATGAGGTTTCTAAGCAAAACTATTTTCGCAAAACTTCTTAAAAGTAAAAACGCGAAGCATGGGATACAGGTTGTGTTCCAAAAGAGAACTTTAATGTGTACCTCAAAAAAGCTTAGAAAGCATATTTGGGGTCCAAAAAATGTCCTATGAGGTTTCTAAGCAAAACTATTTTTGCAAAGCTTCTAATAAAGGTAGAACGCGAAGCATGGGATACAAGTTTGTGTTCCAAAAGAGAACTTTAATGTGTACCTTATAAAAGCTTAGAAAGCATATTTGGGGTCCAAAAAATGTCCTATGAGGTTTCTAAACAAAACTATTTTCACAAAACTTCTTATAAAGGTAGAACGCGATGCATGGGATACAAGTTTGTGTTCCAAAAGAGAACTTTAATATGTACCTTACAAAAGTTTAGAAATCATATTTGGGGTCCAAAAAATTTCCTATGAGGTTTCTAAGCAAAACTATTTTCGCAAAACTTCTTATAAAGGTAGAACGCGAAGCATGGGATACAAGTTTGTGTTCCAAAAGAGAACTTTGATGTGTACCTTATAAAAGCTTAGAAAGCATATTTGGGGTCCAAAAAATGTCCTATGAGGATTCTAAGCAAAACTATTTTCGCAAAACTTCTAATAAAGATAAAACGCGAAGCTTGGGATAGAAGTTTGTGTTCCAAAAGAGCACTTTATTGTGTACCTTATAAAAGTTTAGAAAGCATATTGGGATCCAAAAAAGTCCTATGAGGTTTCTAACAAAACTATTTTCACAAAACTTCTTATAAAGGTAGAACGCGAGCATGGGATACAAGTTTGTGTTCCAAAAGGAACTTTAATATGTACCTTACAAAAAGTTTAGAAATCATATTTGGGGTCCAAAAAATTTCCTATGAGGTTTCTAAGCAAAACTATTTTCGCAAAACTTCTTATAAAGGTAGAACGCGAAGCATGGGATACAAGTTTGTGTTCCAAAAGAGAACTTTGATGTGTACCTTATAAAAGCTTAGAAAGCATATTTGGGGTCCAAAAAATGTCCTATGAGGTTCTAAGCAAAACTATTTTCGCAAAACTTCTTAAAAGTAGAACGCGAAGCATGGGATACAAGTTGTGTTCCAAAAGAGAACTTTAATATGTACCTTACAAAGCTTAGAAAGCATATTTAGGGTCCAAAAAATGTCCTATGAGGTTTCTAAGCAAAAACTATTTTCGCAAAACTTCTATAAAGGTAGAACGCGAAGCATGGGATACAAGTTTGTGTTCCAAAAGAGAACTTTGATGTGTACCTTATAAAAGCTTAGAAAGATATTTGGGGTCCAAAAAATGTCCTATGAGGTTTCTAAGCAAACTATTTTCGCAAAACTTCTTATAAAGGTAGAACGCGAAGCATGGGATACAAGTTTGTGTTCCAAAAGAGAACTTTAATGTGTACCTTATAAAAGCTTAGAAAATATTGGGGTCCAAAAAATGTCCTATGAGGTTTCTAAGCAAAACTATTTTCGCAAAACTTCTTATAAAGGTAGAACGCGAAGCATGGGATACAAGTTTGTGTTCCAAAAGAGAACTTTAATATGTACCTTACAAAAGCTTAGAAATCATATTTGGGGTCCAAAAAATGTCCTATGAGGTTTCTAAGCAAAACTATTTTCGCAAAACTTCTTATAAAGGTAGAACGCGAAGCATGGGATACAAGTTTGTGTTCCAAAAGAGAACTTATATATATACCTTATAAAAGCTTAGAAAGCATATTTGGGGTGCAATAAATGTCTTATGAGGTTTCTAAACAAAACTATTTTCGCAAAACTTCTTATAAAGGTAGAACGCGATGCATGGGATACAAGTTTGTGTTCCAAAAGAGAACTTTAATATGTACCTTACAAAAGTTTAGAAATCATATTTGGGGTCCAAAAAATGTCCTATGACGTTTCTAAGCAAAACTATTTTCGCAAAATTCTTATAAAGGTAGAACGCGAAGCATGGGATACAAGTTTGTGTTCCAAAAGAGAACTTTTATGTGTACCTTATAAAATCTTAGAAAGCATATTTGGGGTCCAAAAAATGTCCTATGAGGTTTCTAAGCACAACTATTTTCGCAAAACTTCTTATAAAGGTAAAACGCGAAGCATGGGATACAAGTTTGTGTTCCAAAAGAGAACTTTAATATGTACCTTACAAAAGCTTAGAAATCATATTTGGGGTCCAAAAAATGTCCTATGAGGTTCTAAAGCAAAATATTTTCGCAAAACTTCTTATAAAGGTAGAACGCGAAGCATGAGATACAAGTTTGTGTTCCAAAAGAGAACTTGATGTGTACCTTGTAAAAGCTTAGAAAGCATATTTGGGGTCCAAAAAATGTCCTATGAGGTTTCTAAGCAAAACTATTTTCGCAAAACTTCTTATAAAGGTAGAACGCGAAGCATGGGATACAAGTTTGTGTTCCAAAAGAGAACTTTAATATGTACCTTACAAAAGCTTAGAAATCATATTTGGGCTCCAAAAAATGTCCTATGAGGTTTCTAAGCAAAACTATTTTCGCAAAACTTCTTATAAAGGTAGAACGCGAAGCATGGGATACAAGTTTGTGTTCCAAAAGAGAACTTTAATATGAACCTTATAAAAGCTTAGAAAGCATATTTGGGGTCCAATAAATGTCCTATGAGGTTTCTAAACAAAACTATTTTCGCAAAACTTCTTAATAAGGTAGAACGCGAAGCATGGGATACAAGTTTGTGTTCCAAAGGAGAACTTTAATGTGTACCTTAGAAAAGCTAAGAAAGCATATTTGGGGTCCACAAAATGTCCTATGAGGTTTCTAAACAAAACATTTTCCCAAAACTTCTAATAAAGATAGAACGCGAAGCATGGGATAGAAGTTTGTGTTCCAAAAGAGCACTTTATGTGTACCTTATAAAAGTTTAGAAAGCATATTGGGGATCCAAAAAATTCCTATGAGGTTTCTAAACAAAACTATTTTCGCAAAACTTATTCAAAAGGTAGAACGCGAAGCAAGGGATACAAGTTTATGTTCCAAAGGAGAACTTTGATGTGTACCTTATAAAAGCTTAGAAAGCATATTTGGGGTCCAATAAATGTCTTATGAGGTTTCTAAACAAAACTATTTCCCAAAACTTCTAATAAAGATAGAACGCAAAGCATGAGATACAAGTTTGTGTTCCAAAAGAGAACTTAATGTGTACCTTATAAAAGCTTAGAAAGCATATTTGGGGTCCAAAAAATGTCCTATGAGGTTTCTAAGCAAAACTATTTTCGCAAAACTTCTTATAAAGGTAAAACGCGAAGCATGGGATACAGGTTTGTGTTCCAAAAGAGAACTTAATATGTACCTCAAAAAACCTTAGAAAGCATATTTGGGGTCCAAAAAATGTCCTATGAGGTTTCTAAGCAAAACTATTTTGCAAAGCTTCTAATAAAGGTAGAACGCGAAGCATGGGATACAAGTTTGTGTTCCAAAAGAGAACTTTAATGTGTACTTATAAAAGCTTAGAAAGCATATTGGGGTCCAAAAATGTCCTATGAGGTTTCTAAACAAAACTATTTTCACAAAACTTCTTATAAAGGTAGAACGCGATGCATGGGATACAAGTTGTGTTCCAAAAGAGAACTTTAATATGTACCTTACAAAAGTTTAGAAATCATATTTGGGGTCCAAAAAATTCCTATGAGGTTCTAAGCAAAATATTTTCGCAAAACTTCTTATAAAGGTAGAACGCGAAGCATGGGATACAAGTTTGTGTTCCAAAAGAGAACTTTGATGTGTACCTTATAAAAGCTTAGAAAGCATATTTGGGGTCCAAAAAATGTCCTATGAGGATTCTAAGCAAAACTATTTTCGCAAAACTTCTAATAAAGATAAAACGCGAAGCTTGGGATAGAAGTTTGTGTTCCAAAAGAGCACTTTATTGTGTACCTTATAAAAGTTTAGAAAGTATATTGGGGATCCAAAAAATGTCCTATGAGGTTTCTAAACAAAACTATTTTCACAAAACTTCTTATAAAGGTAGAACGCGATGCATGGGATACAAGTTTGTGTTCCAAAAGAGAACTTTAATATGTACCTTACAAAAGTTTAGAAATCATATTTGGGGTCCAAAAAATTTCCTATGAGGTTTCTAAGCAAAACTATTTTCGCAAAACTTCTTATAAAGGTAGAACGCGAAGCATGGGATACAAGTTTGTGTTCCAAAAGAGAACTTTGATGTGTACCTTATAAAAGCTTAGAAAGCATATTTGGGGTCCAAAAAATGTCCTATGAGGATTCTAAGCAAAACTATTTTCGCAAAACTTCTTATAAAGGTAGAAGGCGAAGCATGGGATACAAGTTTGTGTTCCAAAAGAGAACTTTAATATGTACCTTACAAAAGCTTAGAAATCATATTTAGGGTCCAAAAAATGTCCTA
>VHIU01000789.1:0-17036 GCA_010577795.1 Isatis tinctoria | reverse complement strand
TGTATCTTTGTGTTGAAATGAGATAGTAATATTGATGGATTTTTTGGATAATCGTGGGTTAACTCCTTGGAGATGTGTATTGCATGAGTTATGACCAATTTATTGGATGCCTATCAATCTCGTCACCGTTCCGAATTCTTGCATCTGAAAGACTGACCGATATGAACACCTTAACGAAATATGTTTGGGCTAGTCTCTTCTTAAGAACATAGACAATTGAGTTAGCTTTCCAATGAATGTAAGTTCGAGTCTTGGAGATCTGTATTTCATGAGTTAGGATAATACATTGGATGGCTATCAATCTGGTCACGTCCAGAATTCTGGTATCTAAAAGATTGACCGATTGAACACCTTAACGAGGAAGAACAGTGTATAAAACCTCTTCGGTTGAGTCTCATGTCCACGGTGGATGTATCTTTGTGTTGAAATGAGATAGTAATATTGATGGATTTTTTGGATAATCGTGGGTTAACTCCTTGGAGATGTATATTGCATGAGTTACCCATTTATGGATGCCTATCAATCTCGTCACCGTTCCGAATTCTTGCATCTGAAAGACTGACCGATATGAACACCTTAACGAAATATTTTTGGGCTAGTCTCTTCTTAAAAAACATAGACAATTGAGTTAGCTTTCCAATGAATGTAAGTTCGAGTCTTGGAGATCTGTATTGCATGAGTTATTGGTAATTAATTGGATGCCTATTAATCTAGTCACGTCCAGAATTCTGGTATCTGAAAGATTGACCGATTTTAACACCTTAACGAAATATTTTTGGGCTAGTATCTTCTTCAAAATCATGGACATTTAGTTATTTTTCCAATGATGTAAGTTCGAGTCTTGGAGATCTGTATTTCATGAGTTTGAATACATTGGATGGCTATCAATCTGGTCACATCCAGTATTCTGGTATCTAAAGATTGACCGATTTGAACACCTTAACGAGGAAGAACAGTGTATAAAACCTCTTCGGTTGAGTCTCATGTCCACGGTGGATGTATCTTTGTGTTGAAATGAGATAGTAATATTGATGGATTTTTTGGATAATCGTGGGTTAACTCCTTGGAGATGTATATTGCATGAGTTATGACCAATTTATTGGATGCCCATCAATCTCGTCACCGTTCCAAATTCTTGCATCTGAAAGATTGACCGATATGAACACCTTAACGAAATAGTTTGGGTTAGTCTCCTCTTAAAAAACATAGACAATTGAGTTAGCTTTCCAATGAATGTAATTCGAGTCTTGGAGATCTGTATTAGATAAGTTATTGGTAATTTATTGGATGCCAATCAATCTGGTCACGTTCCAGAATTCTGGTATCTGAAAGATTGACCGATATGAACACCTTAACGAGGAAGAACAGTGTATAAAACCTCTTCGGTTGAGTCCATGTCCACGGTGGATGTATCTTTGTGTTGAAATGAGATAGTAATATTTGATGATTTTTTGGATAATCGTGGGTTAACTCCTTGGAGATGTGTATTGCATGAGTTATGACCAATTTATTGGATGCCTATCAATCTCGTCACCGTTCCGAATTCTTGCATCTGAAGACTGACCGATATGAACACCTTAACGAAATATTTTGGGCTAGTCTCTTCTTAAAAAACAGACAATTGAGTTAGCTTTCCAATGAATGTAAGTTCGAGTCTTGGAGATCTGTATTGCATGAGTTATTGGTATTAATTGGATGGTCTATCAATCTAGTCACGTCCAGAATTCTGGTATCTGAAGATTGACCGATTTGAACACCTTAACGAGGAAGAACGTGTATAAAACCTCTTCGGTTGAGTCTCATGTCCACGGTGGATGTATCTTTGTGTTGAAAGAATAGTAAATTTGATGGATTTTTTGATAATCGTGGGTTAACTCCTTGGAGATGTGTATTGCATGAGTTATGACCATTTATTGGATGCCTATCAATCTCGTCACGTTCCGAATTCTTGCATCTGAAAGACTGACCGATATGAACACCTTAACGAAATATTTTTGGGCTAGTCTCTTCTTAAAAACATACAATTGAGTTAGCTTTCCAATGAATGTAAGTTCGAGTCTTGGAGATCTGTATTACATAAGTTATTGGTAATTTATTGGATGCCAATTAATCTGGTCACGTCCAGAATTCTGGTATCTAAAAGATTGACCGATATGAACACCTTAACGAGGAAGAACAGTGTATAAAACCTCTTCGGTTGAGTCTCATGTCCACGGTGGATGTATCTTTTTGTTGAAATGAGATAGTAATATTTGATGGATTTTTTGGATAATCGTGGGTTAACTCTTGGAGATGATTATTGCATGAGTATGACCAATTTATTGGATGCCTATCAATCTCGTCACCGTTCCGATTCTTGCATCTGAAAGACTGACCGATATGAACACCTTAACGAAATATGTTTGGCTAGTCTCTTCTTAAGAAACATAGACAATTGAGTTAGCTTTCCAATGAATGTAAGTTCGAGTCTTGGAGAACTGTATTGCATGAGTTATTGTATTAATTGATGCCTATCAATCTAGTCACGTCCAGAATTCTGGTATCTGAAAGATTGACCGATTTGAACACCTTAACGAAATATTTTGGGCTAGTATCTTCTTCAAAATCATGGACAATTTAGTTATTTTTCCAATGAATGTAAGTTCGAGTCTTGGAGATCTGTATTTCATGAGTTATTGGTAATATATTGGATGGCTATCAATCTGGTCACGTCCAGAATTCTGGTATCTAAAAGATTGACCGATTTGAACACCTTAACGAGGAAGAACAGTGTATAAAACCTCTTCGGTTGAGTCTCATGTCCACGGTGGATGTATCTTTGTGTTGAAATGAGATAGTAATATTTGATGGATTTTTTGGATAATCGTGGGTTAACTCCTTGGAGATGTGTATTGCATGAGTTATGACCAATTTATTGGATGCCTATCAATCTCGTCACCGTTCCGAATTCTTGCATCTGAAAGACTGACCGATATGAACACCTTAACGAAATATGTTTGGGCTAGTCTCTTCTTAAGAAACATAGACAATTGAGTTAGCTTTCCAATGAATGTAAGTTCGAGTCTTGGAGATCTGTATTGCATGAGTTATTGTTAATTAATTGGATGCCTATCAATCTAGTCACGTCCAGAATTCTGGTATCTGAAAGATTGACCGATTTGAACACCTTAACGAGGAAGAACAGTGTATAAAACCTCTTCGGTTGAGTCTCATGTCCACGGTGGATGTATCTTTGTGTTGAAATGAGATAGTAATATTTGATGGATTTTTTGGATAATCGTGGGTTAACTCCTTGGAGATGTGTATTGCATGAGTTATGACCAATTTATTGGATGCCTATCAATCTCGTCTCTCACCGTTCCGAATTCTTGCATCTGAAAGACTGACAGATATGAACACCTTAACGAAATATTTTTGGGCTAGTCTCTTCTTAAAAAACATAGACAATTGAGTTAGCTTTCCAATGAATGTAAGTTCGAGTCTTGGAGATCTGTATTACATAAGTTATTGGTAATTTATTGGATGCCAATTAATCTGGTCACGTCCAGAATTCTGGTATCTAAAAGATTGACCGATATGAACACCTTAACGAGGAAGAACAGTGTATAAAACCTCTTCGGTTGAGTCTCATGTCCACGTGGGATGTATCTTTTTGTGTTGAAATGAGATAGTAATATTTGATGGATTTTTTGGATAATCGTGGTTAACTCCTGGAGAGGTGTATTGCATGAGTTATGACCATTTATTGGATGCCTATCAATCTCGTCACCGTTCCGAATTCTTGCATCTGAAGACTGACCGATATGAACACCTTAACGAAATAGTTTTGGGCTAGTCTCTTCTTAAAAAACATAGACAATTGAGTTAGCTTTCCAATGAATGTAAGTTCGAGTCTTGGAGATCTGTATTGCATGAGTTATTGTTAATTAATTGGATGCCTATCAATCTAGTCACGTCCAGAATTCTGGTATCTGAAAGATTGACCGATTTGAACACCTTAACGAGGAAGAACAGTGTATAAAACCTCTTCGGTTGAGTCTCATGTCCACGGTGGATGTATCTTTGTGTTGAAATGAGATAGTAATATTTGATGGATTTTTTGGATAATCGTGGGTTAACTCCTTGGAGATGTGTATTGCATGAGTTATGACCAATTTATTGGATGCCTATCAATCTCGTCACCGTTCCGAATTCTTGCATCTGAAAGACTGACCGATATGAACACCTTAACGAAATATTTTTGGGCTAGTCTCTTCTTAAAAAACATAGACAATTGAGTTAGCTTTCCAATGAATGTAAGTTCGAGTCTTGGAGATCTGTATTACATAAGTTATTGGTAATTTATTGGATGCCAATTAATCTGGTCACGTCCAGAATTCTGGTATCTAAAAGATTGACCGATATGAACACCTTAACGAGGAAGAACAGTGTATAAAACCTCTTCGGTTGAGTCTCATGTCCACGGTGGATGTATCTTTTTGTTGAAATGAGATAGTAATATTTGATGGATTTTTTGGATAATCGTGGGTTAACTCCTTGGAGATGATTATTGCATGAGTTATGACCAATTTATTGGATGCCTATCAATCTCGTCACCGTTCCGAATTCTTGCATCTGAAAGACTGACCGATATGAACACCTTAACGAAATATGTTTGGGCTAGTCTCTTCTTAAGAAACATAGACAATTGAGTTAGCTTTCCAATGAATGTAAGTTCGAGTCTTGGAGAACTGTATTGCATGAGTTATTGGTAATTAATTGGATGTCTATCAATCTAGTCACGTCCAGAATTCTGGTATCTGAAAGATTGACCGATTTGAACACCTTAACGAAATATTTTTGGGCTAGTATCTTCTTCAAAATCATGGACAATTTAGTTATTTTTCCAATGAATGTAAGTTCGAGTCTTGGAGATCTGTATTTCATGAGTTATTGGTAATATATTGGATGGCTATCAATCTGGTCACGTCCAGAATTCTGGTATCTAAAAGATTGACCGATTTGAACACCTTAAGGAGGAAGAACAGTGTATAAAACCTCTTCGGTTGAGTCTCATGTCCACGGTGGATGTATCTTTGTGTTGAAATGAGATAGTAATATTTGATGGATTTTTTGGATAATCGTGGGTTAACTCCTTGGAGAGGTGTATTGCATGAGTTATGACCAATTTATTGGATGCCTATCAATCTCGTCACCGTTCCGAATTCTTGCATCTGAAAGACTGACCGATATGAACACCTTAACGAAATATGTTTGGGCTAGTCTCTTCTTAAGAAACATAGACAATTGAGTTAGCTTTCCAATGAATGTAAGTTCGAGTCTTGGAGATCTGTATTGCATGAGTTATTGTTAATTATTGGATGCCTATCAATCTAGTCACGTCCAGATTCTGGTATCTGAAAGATTGACCGTTTGCAACCTTAACGAGGAAGAACAGTGTATAAAACCTCTTCGTTGAGTCTCATGTCCACGGTGGATGTATCTTTGTGTGAAATGGATAGTAATATTTGATGGATTTTTTGGATAATCGTGGGTTAACTCCTTGGAGATGTGTATTGCATGAGTTATGACCAATTTATTGGATGCCTATCAATCTCGTCACCGTTCCGAATTCTTGCATCTGAAGACTGACCGATATGAACACCTTAACGAAATATTTTTGGGCTAGTCTCTTCTTAAAAAACATAGACAATTGAGTTAGCTTTCCAATGAATGTAAGTTCGAGTCTTGGAGATCTGTATTACATAAGTTATTGGTAATTTTTGGATGCCAATTAATCTGGTCACGTCCAGAATTCTGGTATCTAAAGATTGACCGATATGAACACCTTAACGAGGAAGAACATGTATAAACCTCTTCGTTTGAGTCTCATGTCCATGGTGTGTATCTTTTTGTTGAAATGAGATAGTAATATTTGATGGATTTTTTGGATACTCGTGGTTAACTCCTTGGAGATGTTATTGCATGAGTTATGACCAATTTATTGGTTGCCTATCAATCTCGTCACCGTTCCGAATTCTTGCATCTGAAAGACTGACCGATATGAACACCTTAACGAAATATGTTTGGGCTAGTCTCTTCTTAAGAAACATAGACATTTGAGTTAGCTTTCCAATGAATGTAGTTCGAGTCTTGAGATCTGTTTGCATGAGTTATTGATAATTAATTGGATGCCTATCAATCTGTCACGTCCAGAATTCTGGTATCTAAAAGATTGACCGATTTGAACACCTTAACGAGGAAACAGTGTAAAAACCTCTTGTTTGAGTCTCATGTCCATGGTGGATGTATCTTTGTGTTGAAATGAGATATAATATTTATGGATTTTTTGGTAATGTGGGTTAACTCCTTGGAGATGTATATTGCATGAGTTATGACCAATTTATTGGATGCTCATCAATCTCGTCACCGTTCCAAATTCTTGCATCTGAAAGATTGACGATATGAACACCTTAACGAAATAGTTTTGGGCTAGTCTCTTCTTAAAACATAGACAATTGAGTTAGCTTTCCAATGAATGTAAGTTCGAGTCTTGGAGATCTGTATTAGATAAGTTATTGGTAATTATTGGATGCCAATTAATCTGGTCACGTCCAGAATTCTGGTATCTGAAAGATTGACCGATATGCACACCTTAACGAGGAAACAGTGTATAAAACCTCTTCGGTGAGTCTCATGTCCACGGTGGATGTATCTTTGTGTTGAAATGAGATAGTAATATTTGATGGATTTTTTGGATAATCGTGGGTTAACTCCTTGGAGATGTTATTGCATGAGTTATGACCAATTTATTGGATGCCTATCAATCTCGTCACCGTTCCGAATTCTTGCATCTGAAAGAATGACCGATATGAACACCTTAACGAAATATGTTTGGGCTAGTCTGTTCTTAAAAAACATAGACAATTGAGTTAGCTTTCCAATGAATGTAAGTTCGAGTCTTGGAGATCTGTATTGCATGAGTTATTGGTAATTAATTGGATGCCTATCAATCTAGTCACGTCCAGAATTCTGGTATCTGAAAGATTGACCGATTTGAACACCTTAACGAAATATTTTTGGGCTAGTATCTTCTTCAAAATCATGGACAATTTAGTTATTTTTCCAAGAATGTAAGTTCGAGTCTTGGAGATCTGTATTTCATGAGTTATTGGAATATATTGGATGGCTATCAATCTGGTCACGTCCAGAATTCTGGTATCTAAAAGATTGACCGATATGAACACCTTAACGAGGAAGAACAGTGTATAAAACCTCTTCGTTGAGTCTCATTCCACGGTGGATGTATCTTTTTGTTGAAATGAGATAGTAATAATTGATGGATTTTTTGGATAATCGTGGGTTAACTCCTTGGAGATGTTATTGCATGAGTTATGACCAATTTATTGGATGCCCATCAATCTCGTCACCGTTAAAATTCTTGCATCTGAAAGATTGACCGATATGAACACCTTAACGAAATAGTTTTGGGTTAGTCTCTTCTTAAAAACATAGACAATTGAGTTAGCTTCCAATGAATGTAAGTTCGAGTCTTGGAGATCTGTATTAGATAAGTTATTGGTATTTATTGGATGCCAATTAATCTGTCACGTCCAGAATTCTGGTATCTGAAAGATTGACCGATATGAACACCTTAAGAGGAAGAACAGTGTATAAAACCTCTTCGGTTGAGTCTCATGTCCACGGTGGATGTATCTTTGTGTTGAAATGAGATAGTAATATTTTGGATTTTTTTTGGATAATCGTGGGTTAACTCCTTGGAGATGTGTATTGCATGAGTTATGACCAATTTATTGGATGCCTATCAATCTCGTCACCGTTCCGAATTCTTGCATCTGAAAGACTGACCGATATGAACACCTTAACGAAATATTTTTGGGCTAGTCTCTTCTTAAAAAACATAGACAATTGAGTTAGCTTTCCAATGAATGTAAGTTCGACTCTTGGAGATCTGTATTACATAAGTTATTGGTAATTTATTGGATGCCAATTAATCTGGTCACGTCCAGAATTCTGGTATTTAAAAGATTGACCGATATGAACACCTTAACGAGGAAGAACAGTGTATAAAACCTCTTCGGTTGAGTCTCATGTCCACGGTGGATGTATCTTTTTGTTGAAATGAGATAGTAATATTTGATGGATTTTTTGGATAATCGTGGGTTAACTCCTTGGAGATGTGTATTGCATGAGTTATGACCAATTTATTGGATGCCTATCAATCTCGTCACCGTTCCGAATTCTTGCATCTGAAAGACTGACCGATATGAACACCTTAACGAAATATGTTTGGGCTAGTCTCTTCTTAAGAAACATAGACAATTGAGTTAGCTTTCCAATCAATGTAAGTTCGAGTCTTGGAGATCTGTATTGCATGAGTTATTGGTAATTAATTGGATGCCTATCAATCTAGTCACGTCCAGAATTCTGGTATCTGAAAGATTGACCGATTTGAACACCTTAACGAAATATTTTTGGGCTAGTATCTTCTTCAAAATCATGGACAATTTAGTTATTTTTCCAATGAATGTAAGTTCGAGTCTTGGAGATTTGTATTGCATGAGTTATTGGTAATTTATTGGATGCCTATTAATCTGGTCACGTCCAGAATTCTGGTATCTAAAAGATTGACCGATATGAACACCTTAACGAGGAAGAACAGTGTATAAAACCTCTTCGGTTGAGTCTCATGTCCACGGTGGATGTATCTTTGTGTTGAAATGAGATAGTAATATTTGATGGATTTTTTGGATAATCGTGGGTTAACTCCTTGGAGATGTGTATTGCATGAGTTAGGCCTGGGACTTCGGTTTATTTTACGGGTTCGGGTCGGGTGATTCGGTTTTTCGGTTTTTCGGTTTTAGACGTTTTAGACGAAACCGTTCGGGTTTTTTCTAATTTCATTCGGGTTCGGTTCGGTTTAGTTCGGGTTCGGGTCGTGTTTCGGGTTTCGTATCAAACCCGATCGGGTTTTACATCGAGTTCGGTTCGGTTTATTTCTTTTTCGGGTTCGGGTTTTTTGGGTTTTTTCAAAATCAAAGTAACCAAAGTAATAGAAAAATTGAAACCGATCGGGTTTTTTAATATTTTTTTGGGGTTCGGGTTCGGATTTTTCGGTTCGGGTTCGGGTTCGGGTTCGGTTTTCGGATAAAAGTCCCAGGCCTAGCATGAGTTATGACCAATTTATTGGATGCCTATCAATCTCGTCACCGTTCCGAATTCTTGCATCTGAAAGACTGATCGATATGAACACCTTAACGAAATATGTTTGGGCTAGTCTCTTCTTAAAAAACATAGACAATTGAGTTAGCTTTCCAATGAATGTAAGTTCGAGTCTTGGAGATCTGTATTGCATGAGTTATTGGTAATTAATTGGATGCCTATCAATCTAGTCACGTCCAGAATTCTGGTATCTGAAAGATTGACCGATTTGAACACCTTAACGAAATATTTTTGGGCTAGTATCTTCTTCAAAATCATGGACAATTTAGTTATTTTTCCAAAGAATGTAAGTTCGAGTCTTGGAGATCTGTATTTCATGAGTTATTGGTAATATATTGGATGGCTATCAATCTGGTGACGTCCAGAATTCTGGTATCTAAAAGATTGACCGATTTGAACACCTTAACGAGGAAGAACAGTGTATAAAACCTCTTCGGTTGAGTCTCATGTCCACGGTGGATGTATTTTTGTGTTGAAATGAGATAGTAATATTTGATGGATTTTTTGGATAATCGTGGGTTAACTCCTTGGAGATGTATATTGCATGAGTTATGACCAATTTATTGGATGCCCATCAATCTCGTCACCGTTCCAAATTCTTGCATGTGAAAGATTGACCGATCTGAACACCTTAACGAAATAGTTTTGGGCTAGTCTCTTCTTAAGAAACATAGACAATTGAGTTAGCTTTCCAATGAATGTAAGTTCGAGTCTTGGAGATCTGTATTGCATGAGTTATTGGTAATTAATTGGATGTCTATCAATCTAGTCACGTCCAGAATTCTGGTATCTGAAAGATTGAACGATTTGAACACCTTAACGAGGAAGAACAGTGTATAAAACCTCTTCGGTTGAGTCTCATGTCAACGGTGGATGTATCTTTGTGTTGAAATGAGATAGTAATATTTGATGGATTTTTTGATAATCGTGGGTTAACTCCTTGGAGATGTGTATTGCATGAGTTATGACCAATTTATGGATGCCTATCAATCTCGTCACCGTTCCGAATTCTTGCATCTGAAAGACTGACCGATATGAACACCTTAACGAAATATTTTTGGGCTAGTCTCTTCTTAAAAACATAGACAATTGAGTTAGCTTTCCAATGAATGTAAGTTCGAGTCTTGGAGATCTGTATTACATAGTATTGGTAATATTTGGATGCCAATTAATCTGGTCACGTCCAGAATTCTGGTATCTAAAAGATTGACCGATATGAACACCTTAACGAGGAAGAACAGTGTATAAAACCTCTTCGGTTGAGTCTCATGTCCACGGTGGATGTATCTTTTTGTTGAAATGAGATAGTAATATTTGATGGATTTTTTGGATAATCGTGGGTTAACTCCTTGGAGATGTCTATTGCATGAGTTATGACCAATTTATTGGATGCCCATCAATCTCGTCACCGTTCCAAATTCTTGCATGTGAAAGATTGACCGATCTGAACACCTTAACGAAATAGTTTTGGGCTAGTCTCTTCTTAAGAAACATAGACAATTGAGTTAGCTTTCCAATGAATGTAAGTTCGAGTCTTGGAGATCTGTATTGCATGAGTTATTGGTAATTAATGGATGCCTATCAATCTAGTCACGTCCAGAATCTGGTATCTAAAAGATTGACCGATTTGAACACCTTAACAAAATATTTTTGGGCTAGTATCTTCTTCAAAATCATGGACAATTTAGTTATTTTTCCAAAGAATGTAAGTTCGAGTCTTGGAGATCTGTATTTCATGAGTTATTGGTAATATATTGGATGGCTATCAATCTGGTCACGTCCAGAATTCTGGTATCTAAAAGATTGACCGATTTGAACACCTTAACGAGAAGACAGTGTATAAAACCTCTTCGGTTGAGTCTCATGTCCACGGTGGATGTATTTTTGTGTTGAAATGAGATAGTAATATTTGATGGATTTTTTGGATAATCGTGGGTTAACTCCTTGGAGATGTATATTGCTGAGTTATGACCAATTTTTGGATGCCCATCAATCTCGTCACCGTTCCAATTCTTGCATGTGAAAGATTGACCGATCTGAACACTTAACGAAATAGTTTTGGGCTAGTCTCTTCTTAAGAAACATAGACAATTGAGTTAGCTTTCCAATGAATGTAAGTTCGAGTCTTGGAGATCTGTATTGCATGAGTTATTGGTAATTAATTGGATGTCTATCAATCTAGTCACGTCCAGAATTCTGGTATCTGAAAGATTGAACGATTTGAACACCTTAACGAGGAAGAACAGTGTATAAAACCTCTTCGGTTGAGTCTCATGTCCACGGTGGATGTATCTTTGTGTTGAAATGAGATAGTAATATTTGATGGATTTTTTGGATAATCGTGGGTTAACTCCTTGGAGATGTGTATTGCATGAGTTATGACCAATTTATTGGATGCCTATCAATCTCGTCACCGTTCCGAATTCTTGCATCTGAAAGACTGACCGATATGAACACCTTAACGAAATATTTTTGGGCTAGTCTCTTCTTAAAAAACATAGACAATTGAGTTAGCTTTCCAATGAATGTAAGTTCGAGTCTTGGAGATCTGTATTACATAAGTTATTGGTAATTTATTGGATGCCAATTAATCTGGTCACGTCCAGAATTCTGGTATCTAAAAGATTGACCGATATGAACACCTTAACGAGGAAGAACAGTGTATAAAACCTCTTCGGTTGAGTCTCATGTCCACGGTGGATGTATCTTTTTGTTGAAATGAGATAGTAATATTTGATGGATTTTTTGGATAATCGTGGTTTAACTCTTGGAGATGTATATTGCATGAGTTATGACCAATTTATTGGATGCCCATCATCTCGTCACCGTTCCAAATTCTTGCATGTGAAAGATTGACCGATCTGAACACCTAACGAAATAGTTTTGGGCTAGTCTCTTCTTAAGAAACATAGACAATTGAGTTAGCTTTCCAATGAATTAAGTTCGAGTCTTGGAGATCTGTATTGCATGAGTTATGACCACTTTATTGGATGCCTATCAATCTCGTCACCGTTCCGAATTCTTGCATCTGAAAGACTGACCGATATGAACACCTTAACGAAATATTTTTGGCTAGACTCTTCTTAAAAAACATAGACAATTGAGTTCTTTCCAATGAATGTAAGTTCGAGTCTTGGAGATCTGTATTACATAAGTTATTGGTAATTTATTGGATGCCAATTAATCTGGTCACGTCCAGAATTCTGGTATCTAAAAGATTGACCGATATGAACACCTTAACGAGGAAGAACAGTGTATAAAACCTCTTCGGTTGAGTCTCATGTCCACGGTGGATGTATCTTTTTGTTGAAATGAGATAGTAATATTTGATGGATTTTTTGGATAATCGTGGGTTAACTCCTTGGAGATGTATATTGCATGAGTTATGACCAATTTATTGGATGCCCATCAATCTCGTCACCGTTCCAAATTCTTGCATGTGAAAGATTGACCGATCTGAACACCTTAACGAAATAGTTTTGGGCTAGTCTCTTCTTAAGAAACATAGACAATTGAGTTAGCTTTCCAATGAATGTAAGTTCGAGTCTTGGAGATCTGTATTGCATGAGTTATTGGTAATTAATTGGATGTCTATCAATCTAGTCACGTCCAGAATTCTGGTATCTGAAAGATTGAACGATTTGAACACCTTAACGAGGAAGAACAGTGTATAAAACCTCTTCGGTTGAGTCTCATGTCCACGGTGGATGTATCTTTGTGTTGAAATGAGATAGTAATATTTGATGGATTTTTTGGATAATCGTGGGTTAACTCCTTGGAGATGTGTATTGCATGAGTTATGACCAATTTATTGGATGCCTATCAATCTCGTCACCGTTCCGAATTCTTGCATCTGAAAGACTGACCGATATGAACACCTTAACGAAATATTTTTGGGCTAGTCTCTTCTTAAAAAACATAGACAATTGAGTTAGCTTTCCAATGAATGTAAGTTCGAGTCTTGGAGATCTGTATTACATAAGTTATTGGTAATTTATTGGATGCCAATTAATCTGGTCACGTCCAGAATTCTGGTATCTAAAAGATTGACCGATATGAACACCTTAACGAGGAAGAACAGTGTATAAAACCTCTTCGGTTGAGTCTCATGTCCACGGTGGATGTATCTTTTTGTTGAAATGAGATAGTAATATTTGATGGATTTTTTGGATAATCGTGGGTTAACTCCTTGGAGATGTATTTGCATGAGTATGACCAATTTATTGGATGCCCATCAATCTCGTCACCGTTCCAAATCTTGCATGGAAAGATTGACCGATCTGAACACCTTAACGAAATAGTTTTGGGCTAGTCTCTTCTTAAGAAACATAGACAATTGAGTTAGCTTTCCAATGAATGTAAGTTCGAGTCTTGGAGATCTGTATTGCATGAGTTATTGGTAATTAATTGATGTCTATCAATCTAGTCACGTCCAGAATTCTGGTATCTGAAGATTGAACGATTTGAACACCTTAACGAGGAAGAACAGTGTATAAAACCTCTTCGGTTGAGTCTCATGTCCACGGTGGATGTATCTTTGTGTTGAAATGAGATAGTAATATTTGATGGATTTTTTGGATAATCGTGGGTTAACTCCTTGGAGATGTGTATTGCATGAGTTATGACCAATTTATTGATGCCTATCAATCTCGTCACCGTTCGAATTCTTGCATCTGAAAGACTGACCGATATGAACACCTTAACGAAATATTTTTGGGCTAGTCTCTTCTTAAAAAACATAGACAATTGAGTTAGCTTTCCAATGAATGTAAGTTCGAGTCTTGGAGATCTGTATTACATAAGTTATTGGTAATTTATTGGATGCCAATTAATCTGGTCACGTCCAGAATTCTGGTATCTAAAAGATTGACCGATATGAACACCTTACGAGGAAAACAGTGTATAAACCTCTTCGGTTGAGTCTCATGTCCACGTGGATGTATCTTTTTGTTGAAATGAGATAGTAATATTTGATGGATTTTTTGGATAATCGTGGGTTAACTCCTTGGAGATGTATATTGCATGAGTTATGACCAATTTATTGGATGCCCATCAATCTCGTCACCGTTCCAAATTCTTGCATGTGAAAGATTGACCGATCTGAACACCTTAACGAAATAGTTTTGGGCTAGTCTCTTCTTAAGAAACATAGACAATTGAGTTAGCTTTCCAATGAATGTAAGTTCGAGTCTTGGAGATCTGTATTGCATGAGTTATTGTAATAATTGGATGTCTATCAATCTAGTCACGTCCAGAATTCTGGTATCTGAAAGATTGAACGATTTGAACACCTTAACGAGGAAGAACAGTGTATAAAACCTCTTCGGTTGAGTCTCATGTCCACGGTGGATGTATCTTTGTGTTGAAATGAATAGTAATATTTGATGGATTTTTTGGATAATCGTGGGTTAACTCCTTGGAGATGTGTTTGCATGAGTTATGACCAATTTATTGGTGCCTATCAATCTCTCACCGTTCCGAATTCTTGCATCTGAAAGACTGACCGATATGAACACCTTAACGAAATATTTTTGGCTAGTCTCTTCTTAAAAAACATAGACAATTGAGTTAGCTTTCCAATGAATGTAAGTTCGAGTCTTGAGATCTGTATTACATAAGTTATTGGTATTTATTGGATGCCAATTAATCTGGTCGTCCCAGAATTCTGGTATCTAAAAGATTGACCGATATGAACACCTTAACGAGGAAGAACAGTGTATAAAACCTCTTCGGTTGAGTCTCATGTCCCGGTGGATGTATCTTTTTGTTGAAATGAGATAGTAATATTTGATGGATTTTTGGATAATCGTGGGTTAACTCCTTGGAGATGATTATTGCATGAGTTATGACCAATTTATTGGATGCCTATCAATCTCGTCACCGTTCCGAATTCTTGCATCTGAAAGACTGACCGATATGAACACCTTAACGAAATATGTTTGGGCTAGTCTCTTCTTAAGAAACATAGACAATTGAGTTAGCTTTCCAATGAATGTAAGTTCGAGTCTTGGAGATCTGTATTGCATGAGTTATTGGTAATTAATTGGATGTCTATCAATCTAGTCACGTCCAGAATTCTGGTATCTGAAAGATTGACCGATTTGAACACCTTAACGAAATATTTTTGGGCTAGTATCTTCTTCAAAATCATGGACAATTTAGTTATTTTTCCAATGAATGTAAGTTCGAGTCTTGGAGATCTGTATTTCATGAGTTATTGGTATATATTGGATGGCTATCAATCTGGTCACGTCCAGAATTCTGGTATCTAAAAGATTGACCGATTTGAACACCTTAAGGAGGAAGAACAGTGTATAAAACCTCTTCGTTGAGTCTCATGTCCACGGTGGATGTATCTTTGTGTTGAAATGAGATAGTAATATTTGATGGATTTTTTGGATAATCGTGGTTAACTCCTTGGAGAGGTGTATTGCATGAGTTATGACCATTTATTGGATGCCTATCAATCTCGTCACCGTTCCGAATTCTTGCATCTGAAAGACTGACCGATATGAACACCTTAACGAAATATGTTGGGCTAGTCTCTTCTTAAGAAACATAGACAATTGAGTTAGCTTTCCAATGAATGTAAGTTCGAGTCTTGGAGATCTGTATTGCATGAGTTATTGTTAATTAATTGGATGCCTATCATCTAGTCACGTCCAAATTCTGGTATCTGAAAGATTGACCGATTTGAACACCTTAACGAGGAAGAACAGTGTATAAAACCTCTTCGGTTGAGTCTCATGTCCACGGTGGATGTATCTTTGTGTTGAAATGAGATAGTAATTTTGATGGATTTTTTGGATAATCGTGGGTTAACTCCTTGGAGATGTGTATTGCATGAGTTATTACCAATTTATTGGATGCCTATCAATCTCGTCACCGTTCCGAATTCTTGCATCTGAAAGACTGACAGATATGAACACCTTAACGAAATATTTTTGGGCTAGTCTCTTCTTAAAAAACATAGACAATTGAGTTAGCTTTCCAATGAATGTAAGTTCGAGTCTTGGAGATCTACATTACATAAGTTATTGGTAATTTATTGGATGCCAATTAATCTGGTCACGTCCAGAATTCTGGTATCTAAAAGATTGACCGATATGAACACCTTAACGAGGAAGAACAGTGTATAAAACCTCTTCGGTTGAGTCTCATGTCCATGGTGGATGTATCTTTTTGTTGAAATAAGATAGTAATATTTGATGGATTTTTTGGATACTCGTGGGTTAACTCCTTGGAGATGTGTATTGCATGAGTTATGACCAATTTATTGGTTGCCTATCAATCTCGTCACCGTTCCGAATTCTTGCATCTGAAAGACTGACCGATATGAACACCTTAACGAAATATGTTTGGGCTAGTCTCTTCTTAAGAAACATAGACATTTGAGTTAGCTTTCCAATGAATGTAAGTTCGAGTCTTGGAGATCTGTATTGCATGAGTTATTGATAATTAATTGGATGCCTATCAATCTGGTCACGTCCAGAATTCTGGTATCTAAAAGATTGACCGATTTGAACACCTTAACGAGGAAGAACAGTGTATAAAACCTCTTTGGTTGAGTCTCATGTCCATGGTGGATGTATCTTTGTGTTGAAATGAGATAGTAATATTTGATGGATTTTTTGGATAATCGTGGGTTAACTCCTTGGAGATGTATATTGCATGAGTTATGACCAATTTATTGGATGCTCATCAATCTCGTCACCGTTCCAAATTCTTGCATCTGAAAGATTGACGGATATGAACACCTTAACGAAATAGTTTTGGGCTAGTCTCTTCTTAAAAAACATAGACAATTGAGTTAG
>VHIU01000654.1:0-16840 GCA_010577795.1 Isatis tinctoria | reverse complement strand
AAGGTACACACTAAAGTGCTCTTTTGGAACACAAACTTGTATCAATGCTTCGCGTTCTATCGTTAGAGAAGTCTTGCGAGAATAGTTTTGTTTAGAAACCTCATATGACATTTTTTGGTCCCCAAATATGCTATATAAGCTTTTATAAGGTACACATTAAAGTGCTCTTTTGGAACAAAAACTTGTATCCCATGCTTCGCGTTCTATCTTTAGAAGAAGTTTTATGAAAATAGTTTTGTTTAGAAACCTCATATGACATTTTTTGGACCCCAAATATGCTATCTAAGCTTTATAAGTACACATAAAGTGCTCTTTTGGAACACAAATTGTATCCCATGCTTCGCGTTCTATCTTTATAAGAAGTTTTGCGAAAATTGTTTTGCTTAGAAACCTCATAGGACATTTTTGGACGCCAAATATGCTATCTAAGCTATTATAAGGTACACACTAAAGTGCTCTTTTGGAACACAAACTTGTATAAAATGCTTCGCGTTCTATCGTTATAAGAAGTTTTGCGAAAATAGTTTTGTTTAGAAACCTCATATGACATTTTTTGGTCCCCAAATATGCTATATAAGCTTTTATAAGGTACACATTAAAGTGCTCTTTTGGAACACAAACTTGTATCCCATGCTTCGCGTTCTATCTTTATAAGAAGTTTTGCGAAAATTGTTTTGTTTAGAAGCCTCATAGGACATTTTTTGGACGCCAAATATGCTATCAAAGCTTTTATAAGGTACACATTAAAGTGCTCTCTTGGAACACAAACTTGTATCCCATTCATCGCGTTCTATCGTTATAAGAAGATTTGCGAAAATAGTTTTGCTTACAAACCTCATAGGACATTTTTTGGACGCCAAATATGCTATCTAAGCTTTTATAAGGTACACATTAAAGTGCTCTTTTGGAACACAAACTTGTATCCCATGCTTCGCGTTCTATCTTTATAAGAAGTTTCGCGAAAATAGTTTTGTTAACAAACCTCATATGACATTTTTGGACGCCAAATATGCTATCTAAGTTTTTATAAGGTACACATTAAAGTGCTCTTTTGGAACACAAACTTGTATAAAATGCTTCGTGTTCTATCGTTATAAGAATTTTTGCAAAAATAGTTGTGTTTAGAAACCTCATATGACATTTTTTGGTCCCCAAATATGCTATATAAGCTTTTATAAGGTACACATTAAAGTGCTCTTTTGGAACACAAACTTGTATCCCATGCTTCGCTTTCTATCTTTATAAGAAGTTTTGCGAAAATAGTTTTGTTTAGAAACCTCATAGGACATTTTTTGGATGCCAAATATGCTATCTAAGCTTTTATAAGGTACACATTAAAGTGCTCTTTTGGAACACAAACTTGTATAAAATGCTTCGCGTTCTATCGTTATAAGAAGTTTTGCGAAAATAGTTTTGTTTAGAAACCTCATATGACATTTTTTGGTCCCCAAATATGCTATATAAGCTTTTATAAGGTACACATTAAAGTGCTCTTTTGGAACACAAACTTGTATCCCATGCTTCGCGTTCTATCTTTATAAGAAGTTTTGCGAAAATAGTTTTGTTTAGAAACCTCATAGGACATTTTTTGGACGCCAAATATGCTATCTAAGCTTTTATAAGGTACACATTAAAGTGCTCTTTTGGAACACAAACTTGTATCCCATGCTTCGTGTTCTATCGTTATAAAAAGTTTTGCGAAAATAGTTTTGTTTAGAAACCTCATATGACATTTTTTGACCACAAATATGCTATCTAAGCTTTTATAAGGTACACACTAAAGTGCTCTTTTGGAACACAAACTTGTATCAAATGCTTCGCGTTCTATCGTTAGAAGAAGTCTTGCGAGAATAGTTTTGTTTAGAAACTTCATATGACATTTTTTGGTCCCCAAATATGCTATATAAGCTTTTATAAGGTACACATTAAAGTGCTCTTTTGGAACAAAAACTTGTATCCCATGCTTCGCGTTCTATCTTTAGAAGAATTTTTATGAAAATAGTTTTGTTTAGAAACCTCATATGACATTTTTTGGACCCCAAATATGCTATATAAGCTTTTATAAGGTACACATTAAAGTGCTCTTTTGGAACACAAATTGTATCCCATGCTTCGCGTTCTATCTTTATAAGAAGTTTTGCGAAAATTGTTTTGCTTAGAAACCTCATAGGACATTTTTTGGACGCCAAATATGCTATCTAAGCTATTATATGGTACACACTAAAGTGCTCTTTTGGAACACAAACTTGTATAAAATGCTTCGCGTTCTATCGTTATAAGAAGTTTTGCGAAAATAGTTTTGTTTAGAAACCTCATATGACATTTTTTGGTCCCCAAATATGCTATATAAGCTTTTATAAGGTACACATTAAAGTGCTCTTTTGGAACACAAACTTGTATCCCATGCTTCGCGTTCTATCTTTATAAGAAGTTTTGCGAAAATTGTTTTGTTTAGAAACCTCATAGGACATTTTTTGGACGCCAAATATGCTATCTAAGCTTTTATAAGGTACACATTAAAGTGCTCTCTTGGAACACAAACTTGTATCCCATTCATCGCGTTCTATCGTTATAAGAAGATTTGCGAAAATAGTTTTGCTTACAAACCTCATAGGACATTTTTTGGACGCCAAATATGCTATCTAAGCTTTTATAAGGTACACATTAAAGTGCTCTTTTGGAACACAAACTTGTATCCCATGCTTCGCGTTCTATCTTTATAAGAAGTTTCGCGAAAATAGTTTTGTTAACAAACCTCATATGACATTTTTGGACGCCAAATATGCTATCTAAGTTTTTATAAGGTACACATTAAAGTGCTCTTTTGGAACACAAACTTGTATAAAATGCTTCGTGTTCTATCGTTATAAGAAGTTTTGCGAAAATAGTTTTGTTTAGAAACCTCATATGACATTTTTTGGTCCCCAAATATGCTATATAAGCTTTTATAAGGTACACATTAAAGTGCTCTTTTGGAACACAAACTTGTATCCCATGCTTCGCTTTCTATCTTTATAAGAAGTTTTGCGAAAATAGTTTTGTTTAGAAACCTCATAGGACATTTTTTGGATGCCAAATATGCTATCTAAGCTTTTATAAGGTACACATTAAAGTGCTCTCTTGGAACACAAACTTGTATCCCATTCATCGCGTTCTATCGTTATAAGAAGATTTGCGAAAATAGTTTTGCTTACAAACCTCATAGGACATTTTTTGGACGCCAAATATGCTATCTAAGCTTTTATAAGGTACACATTAAAGTGCTCTTTTGCGTTCTATCGTTATAAGAAGTTTTGCGAAAATAGTTTTGTTTAGAAACCTCATATGACATTTTTTGGTCCCCAAATATGCTATATAAGCTTTTATAAGGTACACATTAAAGTGCTCTTTTGGAACACAAACTTGTATCCTATGCTTCGCGTTCTATCTTTATAAGAAGTTTTGCGAAAATTGTTTTGTTTAGAAACCTCATAGGACATTTTTTGGACGCCAAATATGCTATCTAAGCTTTTATAAGGTACACATTAAAGTGCTCTCTTGGAACACAAACTTGTATCCCATTCATCGCGTTCTATCGTTATAAGAAGATTTGCGAAAATAGTTTTGCTTACAAACCTCATAGGACATTTTTTGGACGCCAAATATGCTATCTAAGCTTTTATAAGGTACACATTAAAGTGCTCTTTTGGAACACAAACTTGTATCCCATGCTTCGCGTTCTATCTTTATAAGAAGTTTTGCGAAAATAGTTTTGTTTAGAAACCTCATAGGACATTTTTTGGACGCCAAATATGCTATCTAAGCATTTATAAGGTACATATTAAAGTGCTCTTTTGGAACACAAACTTGTATCAAATGCTTCGCGTTCTATCATTATTAGAAGTTTTGCGAAAATAGTTTTGTTTTGAAACCTCATATGACATTTTTTGGTCCCCAAATATGCTATATAAGCTTTTATAAGGTACACATTAAAGTGCTCTTTTGGAACACAAACTTGTATCCCATGCTTCACGTTCTATCTTTATAAGAAGTTTTGCGAAAATTGTTTTGTTTAGAAACCTCATAGGACATTTTTTGGACGCCAAATATGCTATCTAAGCTTTTATAAGGTACACATTAAAGTGCTCTTTTGGAACACAAACTTGTATCCCATGCTTCGTGTTCTATAGTTATAAAAGGTTTTGGGAAAATAGTTTTGTTTAGGAACCTCATATGACATTTTTGGACCACAAATATGCTATCTAAGCTTTTATAAGGTACACATTAAAGTGCTCTTTTGGAACACAAACTTGTATCCCATGCTTCGCGTTCTATCTTTATAAGAAGTTTTGCGAAAATAGTTTTGTTAAGAAACCTCATATGACATTTTTTGGACCCCAAATATGCTATCTAAGCTTTTATAAGGTACACACTAAAGTGCTCTTTTGGAACACAAACTTGTATCAAATGCTTCGCGTTCTATCGTTAGAAGAAGTTTTGCGAAAATAGTTTTGTTTAGAAACCTCATATGACATTTTTTGGTCCCCAAATATGCTATATAAGCTTTTATAAGGTACACATTAAAGTGCTCTTTTGGAACAAAAACTTGTATCCCATGCTTCGCGTTCTATCTTTAGAAGAAGTTTTATGAAAATAGTTTTGTTTAGAAACCTCATATGACATTTTTTGTGTTGGTTTTGGATCAACAAGAGCTCACCAAATCCGAGAATGAGAGAGAACACTCAACTTGTGAGAGTCTCTCCTTGGATCCACCACAAACACATAGCTTGAAGGACATACAGAATCCGGCTATGGTGTGGGAAAGAGATGAATGAGAAGATCAACCAACTAGTGATTGTCTCCTTTTAGAACCGCCACAACCAAACAGCTTAAGGGAACACAAGATCCGGCTGTTGGTGTGGGAAAGAATACTCCTCTTAGATCCATCACAAACACAAGCTTAGAGAACATATCATGAACCGGCTGTGTGTGAGGAAAGAAGAAGGAGAGATGAACACCAAGAACAACAAGAAGAAGACTTTGGTGGTTTGTTTGTGAATGAACAAGGATTTGATAAACAATGGCTTATCCCTTAATGGGAATAGCCTAAACACGTTTTAAACCTATCTCACTACATGGCTAATGATTGAACAAAACCTATGTAATGAAGAGAGAGCTAAAACGGTTTTCAAAAGCTTATCACTTGTTTCATTAAGTAAAATGGTCTTGGTTACATGGTTTATATAGAGAAATCCCTTAGGGTTTCCTTTTACATTCATTGAACCTAGACACTTATTTCAAATTAAAGCTAAAGCACAAAGAGAGGATAAGGTTGCTTTTGGCTTGTTGACTGCTTTTGACCAGGCTGGCTGGCGCCAGCCTGTGCCTTATCCACACGCCAACTTGCTTCCTTCCTTCTTGTCTTCTAGCACACAGACTTCCTTGTCTTCTAGCACACGAACTTTGCACAATACTTCCGGTTCTTCACACGGACTTTGCACAGACTTCAGATATGATCTTCCGGCTTGGATCAGCTCCGGACTTGATTGTGTACGGACTGTACGGATTGTGTACCGTACGGCCTCACACGAACTTTGCACGGACTTGCCAGAAGCTTCTGTTGAGTCTTCTGTCATGCCTTCTGCTGAGACTTCTGCTTTCCCGGGCTTTGCACGGCCATCTTGGCTCCTTAATGTCTTGACAGAAGCTTCTGTCAGCTTCTGTTTGCTTCTGTCAGCTTCTGTTTGCTTCCTCCAGCTTCTGTCTCCACTTGTGCATAACCCGGACTTTGCACGAGGCCTCTCCGCCTCTCTCTCCTTTATATATTCTAACACCCCCCCGCAAGCTTGGTCGGCGGAACTCCTCTAAGGGGACTAAAGGCCAAGCTTGGACACCGAGTAGGCTACCTCATTAAAAACCCCAATAGAGAAAACCACTTTGGGATAAAACTCCATTAGGTAAAAAGAGTATAGCCTGTCCTCGGTCCATTTGTAATAGCTTGAACCTTGGCATAAAATGAGCCGGTTCCTTTGAACTTGACTTGTTCTTCCTTGGCAAGAACGGCCCTAAAGGTCTGAGCCTTAGGGTTGCGGATACCAAGAGAAGAACATGAACTGTAAGATCACATGAACCGGCTTTCACCTCACAAGACTTGAATCGCAACTTCATTCCTTTAGCTCTTCATGACTTGATTTCTTCTTTCAATGAATCCGCATCTTGCAATCTCCTTTGAGGCTCTCATGGTCTCCTTTAACCTTACATCAAGAGATAAAGAAGGGGAGAATAAGTAACAACCACAAGGAATATCAAAGGATTAATTGCTATAACTAAGGATTCAATTGAAACAATGATCAAGCAATTCTGAACTAAGGTAAAGAGCATAATATAAATGAATGGGATTAAGGTTAGAAACAGCCTTTGCGTTTGGAGAGAAGGCTGAATGGACGGTTTTGAACTTCTTCTTGACCGCCAAGTGATGAGACATTGGACATGATCATCAAACACAACAATGTTGAGGTTTTGAAGTCATTCCAAGCCTTTTGAATGATCCGCCTTTTCCTTTCATGTTGCCTCCTTTGGTGTCTTCCTTAGTCTCCATCCAAGCTCCTCATGTTATAGCCTCAATCTTCTCTCCTTTGAACCTTTGATCAGGAGGTTCAAACAAAAGAAAGCTTAAAGTTCTACCAAGGGATATCAAATGATAACTAAGTGGACAATCAACAAGAGATCAACAATGAATTAATGGAAAAGAGCTTAAGGTTAAGAGACAGCCTTTATTTTGAATGAAGGACTGAATGGACTGAGTTGGGAAGCTGATTGCTCTCCCTTGTGAGGTTGATTGGCGGCTTGAACTCCACTCCTTGGAGCCGCATAAAGCTCATGGTTTGGTGCCCTTGGACCATGGCTTTAAGACACAACCGGTTTTGAATCCATCATGGAACCGGTTTGTGTTTTGGCTTGGACATCACCACCTTGTGTTGATTCAACATGTCCAGCTGTAAACATGGTTCTAACAACAAGTATGATGTGTCTTCATTAAGCCATCACTCTTCACACCTTTGAACTTGTACCTGAAACACAGTTCTTGACAAAGATGGTGTGAGCAAAGAGAAAATAAAGAATAGAGAATAATAGAGAATGATAGAGATTATAGAGAATAGTAGAGAATAATAGAGTATAGGTAGAGAATAATAGAGTATAGCAGCGGAATATTGAATTGAATCAGCCAAGTTCATCATAAACCTCACAATCATGATGAACAAGCACTGATTTTAATGGACCAAACAACACTTTTGGTTTGTTGGCCTTAAAACATGGATCTTTCTCTCCCTTTAAGTGCTGGTTCTTTCAATCTCTTCAAAGATCTGAACTTAAGCTACTTATTTGAAGAAGAAAGACTCCAAAACCAGTGAAAAATCAAAACTTTTGTTTCAAAATCGATTTAAAAGAGGGTTTTCATGACAAAGATTCAAACTTTTCAATGAAAGACACAAACTTTAACAAAAATCCATTTGAAATCAGCTTTGAAAATCAAAACACTCCTCTCTCTTCTCCTCTTTACGCCATGGAAGAGCTTTGAAGCTCCCCAAAGATCGTTTTTAACAAGAGGGTGAAGAGATCATTGGCTTTAAAACAAAACAGCTTCCTCCTTCCTCTCTTCTTCATGTCGCCATGGTTACAGCTTTAAAGCTTCTTACCACAAACGATTTTCGAGATGAAGAAAGAGAGATCCTTGGATTCACTAGCCAAAAAGAAAACGAGCTTCATCCTTCCTCTCTTCTTCATTCACGCATGGTTAAAGCTTTTCAAGCTTGCCAATAAAGCGGTTTCACAAAGGAACAAGAAGAAGAGAAATCATTGGATTCATGAGCCAAAAACGAAGAGGAAGAGGTGAACTCAAGAAACCGCTCTGATACCATGTTGGTTTTGGATCAACAAGAGCTCACCAAATCCGAGAATGAGAGAGAACACTCAACTTGTGAGAGTCTCTCCTTGGATCCACCACAAACACATAGCTTGAAGGACATACAGAATCCGGCTATGGTGTGGGAAAGAGATGAATGAGAAGATCAACCAACTAGTGATTGTCTCCTTTTAGAACCGCCACAACCAAACAGCTTAAGGGAACACAAGATCCGGCTGTTGGTGTGGGAAAGAATACTCCTCTTAGATCCATCACAAACACAAGCTTAGAGAACATATCATGAACCGGCTGTGTGTGAGGAAAGAAGAAGGAGAGATGAACACCAAGAACAACAAGAAGAAGACTTTGGTGGTTTGTTTGTGAATGAACAAGGATTTGATAAACAATGGCTTATCCCTTAATGGGAATAGCCTAACACGTTTTAAACCTATCTCACTACATGGCTAATGATTGAACAAAACCTATGTAATGAAGAGAGAGCTAAAACGGTTTTCAAAAGCTTATCACTTGTTTCATTAAGTAAAATGGTCTTGGTTACATGGTTATATAGAGAAATCCCTTAGGGTTCCTTTTACACATTCATTGAACCTAGACACTTATTTCAAATTAAAGCTAAAGCACAAAGAGAGGATAAGGTTGCTTTTGGCTTGTGACTGCTTTTGACCAGGCTGGCTGGCGCCAGCCTGTGCCTTATCCACACGCCAACTTGCTTCCTTCCTTCTTGTCTTCTAGCACACAGACTTCCTTGTCTTCTAGCACACGAACTTTGCACAATACTTCCGGTTCTTCACACGGACTTTGCACAGACTTCAGATATGATCTTCCGGGCTTGGATCAGCTCCGGACTTGATTGTGTACGGACTGTACGGATTGTGTACCGTACGGCCTCACACGAACTTTGCACGGACTTGCCAGAAGCTTCTGTTGAGTCTTCTGTCATGCCTTCTGCTGAGACTTCTGCTTTCCCGGGCTTTGCACGGCCATCTTGGCTCCTTAATGTCTTGACAGAAGCTTCTGTCAGCTTCTGTTTGCTTCTGTCAGCTTCTGTTTGCTTCCTCCAGCTTCTGTCTCCACTTGTGCATAACCCGGACTTTGCACGAGGCCTCTCCGGCCTCTCTCTCCTTTATATATTCTAACATTTTGGACCCCAAATATGCTATCTAAGCTTTTATAAGGTACACATTAAAGTGCTCTTTTGGAACACAAACTTGTATCCCATTCATCGCGTTCTATCGTTATAAGAAGATTTGCGAAAATAGTTTTGCTTACAAACCTCATAGGACATTTTTTGGACGCCAAATATGCTATCTAAGCTTTTATAAGGTACACATTAAAGTGCTCTTTTGGAACACAAACTTGTATCCCATGCTTCGCGTTCTATCTTTATAAGAAGTTTTGCGAAAATAGTTTTGTTAACAAACCTCATATGACATTTTTGGACGCCAAATATGCTATCTAAGTTTTTATAAGGTACACATTAAAGTGCTCTTTTGGAACACAAACTTGTATAAAATGCTTCGTGTTCTATCGTTATAAGAAGTTTTGCGAAAATAGTTTTGTTTAGAAACCTCATATGACATTTTTTGGTCCCCAAATATGCTATATAAGCTTTTATAAGGTACACATTAAAGTGCTCTTTTGGAACACAAACTTGTATCCCATGCTTCGCTTTCTATCTTTATAAGAAGTTTTGCGAAAATAGTTTTGTTTAGAAACCTCATAGGACATTTTTTGGATGCCAAATATGCTATCTAAGCTTTTATAAGTGATATAAGACTCGGTGGTGAGACTTATATGCGGTCTGGATCAAGGGGGAGGATGGAACCACACGCTGGCTTTGACGCTCTCTCGTGATGGTTGTTGGATGGATGATGGTTCGACAAGACTTGGGACGCAAGGCTTGAAGTTGATATGGATTCCTCAAGCTGGCACGAAGGCTCTCTCTTGAAGGAACAGTTGATGGAGGTTGATGATGGATCGATGGCACCACAAGGAGGATGAAAGACTCCTTGATACAGCAACGCTTCTCTTGGCTACTCTCCTTCACACAAGAACAAGCAAGAACACTTTCTTAGGCGGCGGCTAAGAACTAGGTTGAACTGCATTATTTTATTGATAGTAGGTTAAAAAGAATACACGGCTGCAAGGGAGCTTTATAATAGCTCTATCAGCTAGCCCTAAGGCCGACTCAACAGAAAAGGAAATGATACAATTCGAAAATGCAAAAACAAAGCAAAAGGAAACATTGTCCGAACTTAAACAAATAAAAAGACTCTACTAGGACTCGAACTAAGGTTTGGCGAGCTCTTAGCCCTGGGAGACTCTCCTTTACCTGCACAAATCGTTAATATTGAGAATACTTTACCTTGGGTTAGCTTAGTTCGGTGTCTTGTGGTTCGGTTCTTGATTGGCTCTTCCTTGAAGTCTTCTTGTCCAATCTTTGGACCTCGTTCCTTGTCTTCTCCTTGAGCTTCCAACTCGAATATTAGCTGCTTAATGACTCTAGTACCTGCCAAAGGAATAGACTCACATTGCTTGACTTGGCATTGCTCATCTTGTACGTTTAGTCGCGCAAAGTCTTTGACGAGGTCAGGTTCCTTAGTTGAGTTCTCTTCTTGTGGTTCTGGCCTCAAACATTGGAACTCGTGGGTGTTGATGAGTGCAGCTACAGCTCTATTGAACCCTTCTCTGAGTCGTCTAGTCTTGGATCGAGTCATGGTGAATCTTTGACAATAGGAATGATCGGTTCTAGCTGGTCCGGTTCCATGTCCACATCATTCCCTCCCTCTTCTAAAGGTTTTTGTCCTCAAAACTGTGTCTTCTGCGTCATAAGGAGATAGATCAGTAACATTAAAACTATTAGACACTTTCATTTCACCTGGCAGCTCCAGCTTGTATGCATTGTTGTTGATACGCTCCAAGACTCGGAATGGACCATCTCCACGGGGTGCAAGCTTGGAATTCCTTTGATTAGGAAACCTCTCCTGTCTGAAATGTAACCACACCCATTCTCCTGGTTGAAACACCATCTCTTTGCGTCCTTTATCAGCTTGCTTCTTGTAGTTCTCGGTCTTCTTTAAGATGTTTTCTCTAGTCTTTTCATGAAGCTTCTTAATAAACTCACTTTTCCTGACACCATCTAGACTAACTTGCTCAATTTGTGGAACTGGCGTAAGATCAAGTGGGGTTAGTGGATTAAAACCATAAACAACTTCAAATGGTGACATCTTAGTAGCAGAATGAGTAGCATGGTTATATGCAAATTCGATAAATGGTAAACAATCTAACCATGTCTTTAAGTTACGCCCAAGAGTTACTCTTAAAAGTGTAGAGAGAGTACGGTTTACCACTTCTGTTTGTCCATCTGTTTGAGGATGGCAAGTCGTGGAGAATAGCAACTTGGTTCCCAGTTTTCTCCATAGGGTCCTCCAGAAATGGCTGAGGAACTTCGTATCTCGGTCAGAGACTATGGTCCTTGGCACTCCATGTAAGCGTACCACTTCTTTGAAAAACAAATCCGCGGTTTGTGTAGCATCATTGGATTTGTCACAAGGAATGAAGTGTGCCATCTTGGAAAAACGATCCACAACAACAAGAATAGAATCCTTGTGTCTGATCTTGGGCAGTCCTAACACAAAGTCCATAGACACATCCACCCAAGGTGGCGTTAGGAATAGGTAAGGGTAAGTAAAGGCCATGTGGGTGTAACCTGGACTTGGCTTTGTGACACGGCACACATCTAGAGCAATGCTTCTCTACGTCCTTCTTCAAGTGTGGCCAAAAGAAATGATCACTACTACCACAGCCAGTGTTTTGTCTACACCAAATGTCCCATAAGTCCTCCTCCATGTGCTTCCGTGAGTATCAAATCTCGCATTGAGCATTGAGGAATGCATAATCTCTTATCCCTGAAAAGAAGCCATCATGTAAGTAGAAAGATCCAAAAGCTCCTTTGCCGCATGCTTGATAAGCTTCTCCCAGCTCCGGATCATCCTTGTACAGCTCCTTCATGTGTTCAACCCAAGTACTTTGGCCTCCATGGTAGATATGAGAATGAATCGCCTAGATAAAGCATCAGCCACCACATTCTCCTTCCCTTTCTTGTACTTGATTGCATAAGGGAACGTTTCTATGAACTCCAACCACTTGGCATGTCGTCTCTTCAAGAGTTTGGCCTCTTAGATGCTTCAAGGTCTCGTGATCAGTATGAATTATGAACTCCTTGGCAGCAAGTAATGTTGCCATGTTTCTAAGGCGCGGACCAATGCATATAGCTCCTTGTCGTATGTTGGGTAGTTGAGTGTAGCTCCACTCAGTTTCTCACTAAAGAATGCCACTGGTCTTCTCTCTGGTGTAGCACAGCTCCTATGCCCAGTCCGGATGCATCACACTCTACTTCAAACATTTCTTCAAAGTCTGGTAGAGCAAGAACCGGTGCTTCAGTCAGCTTCGCCTTTAGCGTGTTGAAAGCTGCTTCTTGCGAGGGTCCCCATGAGAATGGCACGTTCTTCTTGATCA
Organism: Isatis tinctoria; assembly: GCA_010577795.1. Taxonomy (NCBI): domain Eukaryota; kingdom Viridiplantae; phylum Streptophyta; class Magnoliopsida; order Brassicales; family Brassicaceae; genus Isatis; species Isatis tinctoria. Next base: position 4,419 of record VHIU01000654.1, on the reverse strand, counting down.
CAGCAGTAAGAGGGGCAGCAAGAGTACTGAAGTCGCGCACAAATCTCCTATAGAAGCTAGCCAATCCGTGGAAGCTTCTCACATGTCCGATTGTTGTTGTGTAGGCCATTCCTTGATCGCTTTGATCTTCTCCTCATCCACTCTTAACCCTGTTCACTAACACAAATCCTAAAAAGACAAGCTCATTAGTACAAAAGGTGCACTTCTTAAGGTTGGCATATAGACCTTCCTTTCGAAGTGTTTTAAGCACTAGTTCAAGATGTTGTGATGATCACTTAGGTTCTTACTATAGATAAGTATGTCATCGAAATAGACAACTACAAATTTACTTATGTAAGCTCGAAGAACCTGGTTCATAAGGCGCATGAAGGTACTTGGTGCATTTGTCAAACCAAATGGCATGACTAGCCACTCATATAACCCTTGCTTGGTCTTGAAGGCAGTCTTCCACTCATCTCCTTCCTTCATTCGGACTTGGTGGTAACCGCTTTTCAAGTCTACCTTTGAGAAGAGTGTGGATCCCTCAATTCATCAAGCATATCTCTAGGCGCGGGATAGGATGCCTATACTTGATGGTGATGTTGTTGATGGCTCTACAGTCCACGCACATCCTCCATGTCCCATCTTTCTTAGGTACAAGTAAGACTGGTACTACCGCATGGGCTTAAGCTCTCAGTATGTATCCCTTGTCCATTAGGTCTCGCACTTGTTTCTCTAGTTCTTTAGACTCTTCAGGGTTCATACGGTATGCTGCCTTGTTTGGTAAGGCTGAGCCTGGCACGAGATCAATCTGGTGCTCTATGCCACGGATGGGAGGAAGTCCAGGCGGTATGTCATGTCCCGGAACACATCTTGGAACCTGTCTAACAAAGTCTGAACTTCTAAAGGTACTCTTAACTCGTTGGTACCTGTTCTCAAACACTCTTTGTAAACCATTAGTATCACAGTGCCTTGGCACCAAGGGTCTTACAAACGTCTCTCGAAGTTAGATAGAGACTTGGTTTACTTACCTTAGGTCCTTGTTCATGTGGATATACATCTCGTGAACTTCAGTTGGACTAAGTGGCGCAAGATTGAACTTACGGCCATTGTGTGTAAAAGAGTAATGGTTGGTGCGTCCATCATGTATGGCTCTTCGATCAAATTGCCAAGGCCTTCCAAGTAGGAGGTGTCCAGCTTGCATGGGCAATATGTCGCACATGATCTCGTCTTGGTAGTTGCCAATGCTAAAGGTACCACCACTTGCTCAGTGACCTTCAACTCCACGTTCTCATTGAGCCATTGAAGAGGATAAGGTCTCGGATGTTTGGTTCGCTCCAAGCCTAGCTTATCCACAAGAACTTGACTCGCAACATTAGTACAAGAACCACCGTCTATCACCAAACTACATACCTTGCCTTTGATGGTGCATTTGGTGTGGAATAGGTTCTCTCTTTGTGCTTGCTCGGTTGGGTTTACTTGAGCACTTAGCACACGCCTAGTGACCAAGAGTTCTCCATGATCCGGATTATACAGATCTTCCTCTTGATCAGTTAGATTCAGCTCGTTCTCATCTTCAGTCTCATAATCTCCAGTAGAAGTAATGAGCATCACACGTTGGTTGGGGCAATCTCTAGCCATGTGACCTCTTCCCTGACACTTAAAACAAATAATGTCACGGGTCCTTGATTGAGTACTAGGGAACTTACCTTGCTCTCCACGGTTTGGTTTGGGAGTCTCATTGGTTTTGCTCTTGAATCGAGAATCTATCTCAACCGCTTTGCCCTTGTCTTGAGTTTTGGAAGTGCTTGCAACCCACGGTTGTGAGTTTTGGTTTCGTTGGCTAAGTGATGTCTTGCGCTTAATCTGCTGCTCGGTCATGACAGCCAAATGTAGCAATTCGTAGAGTCCATTGTACTGAGCTCTCTCCACTTTCCTAGCTATCCTATCTTGCAAGCCATCAATGAATTGCGCCATAAGAGCCTCCTCGGATTCTTCTAGCTCCAAAGAGTTCATCAGCTTCTCGAATTCTTCAAAGTAATCCTCCACACTTCTTGTTCCCTGAGACAACTTACGAAATCGTTTTTGCAAATCTCTATGGAAGTGTTCAGGAATGTACCTAGCCCTTAGAAGGCTTTTCATGTCTAGCCAAGCTAGTATGGGTCCAAAACGTTGCCTCCTTCTCTCGGCTACGGTTCTATCCCACCAAGCTAGAGCGTTCTCGGTCAATTGAGCTGCTGCCACAGCTACCTTCTTCCTCTCATTGTATCCGTAGCACTCAAAGATGTGCTCTAGTCTCCTTTCCCAATCTAGGTAAGCTTCGGGATCAGACTTTCCTGCAAAAGTAGGAGGAGTTAGTTTAATACCATACTTGTTGTCTCGGACATCATCATCTCGGCCTTGGTTTCTCCTATAAGGTTCGTGTCTCCTCTGGTTATTTCTCCTATAACCGTCGGGTGGATCCTCTTCTTGATCAGTTTGATCATCTTCCTCATGTTCTTGGCGTGGTTGTACAATGGGATTGCCTCGTATGGGTCCTCGCCTAGGTTGTTCCAAGCGTCCAATGCGTTCACCAAACTCAGTTCGCAATGTGCCAACTTGTTGTCCCACGTGCATCATGGCGTCTGGTGGTGCTCCGTCCCCCATATGTCCTTGCAACACTTCAACAAACGGTTAAAAATACCACAGAAAATAAAAGAAAAGACAAGTAAAACAAGAGTAGAAATAAAAACAACGAACTCGGAAAGAAATAAAGGAAAAGGATACTTGACAAAACCAAAAAGGAAATAGCTTAAAACAAGAAAGGCAAACCTAGAACTCGACTCGACTTGATCTATCAATCCTAGGGTGACAAACTCGGCGGCTAAGGAGGCTACAAAGATCTAGCAACCTAAACCACAAGCAATAACACTCCAAGAACAAAGAACAACCCGAAATCTAATCTTAGACAAACCGCAACAAAAACTCAAACTATGGTTTATATTTTTTTTTTTTTTGAATAAGATCTAAACAAGAACGAAAAGCAAAAGACAGAAACTAAATCAACTGATCTAAACAAAAACACAAAGAAGAACAGGAGATCGTAAAGGATAGAAAACCAAAGGTGGAAACTTTGGCTCTGATACCAAAATGATATAAGACTCGGTGGTGAGACTTATATGCGGTCTGGATCAAGGGGGAGGATGGAACCACACGCTGGCTTTGACGCTCTCTCGTGATGGTTGTTGGATGGATGATGGTTCGACAAGACTTGGGACGCAAGGCTTGAAGTTGATATGGATTCCTCAAGCTGGCACGAAGGCTCTCTCTTGAAGGAACAGTTGATGGAGGTTGATGATGGATCGATGGCACCACAAGGAGGATGAAAGACTCCTTAATACAGCAACGCTTCTCTTGGCTACTCTCCTTCACACAAGAACAAGCAAGAACACTTTCTTAGGCGGCGGCTAAGAACTAGGTTGAACTGCGTTATTTTATTGATAGTAGGTTAAAAAGAATACACGGCTGCAAGGGAGCTTTATAATAGCTCTATCAGCTAGCCCTAAGGCCGACTCAACAGAAAAGGAAATGATACAATTCGAAAATGCAAAAACAAAGCAAAAGGAAACATTGTCCGAACTTAAACAAATAAAAAGACTCTACTAGGACTCGAACTAAGGTTGTTGGCGAGCTCTTAGCCACTGGGAGACTCTCCTTTACCTGCACAAATCGTTAATATTGAGAATACTTTACCTTGGGTTAGCTTAGTTCGGTTGTCTTGTGGTTCGGTCTTGATTGGCTCTTCCTTGAAGTCTTCTTGTCCAATCTTTGGACCTCGTTCCTTGTCTTCTCCTTGAGCTTCCAACTCGAATATTAGCTGCTTAATGACTCTAGTACCTGCCAAAGGAATAGACTCACATTGCTTGACTTGGCATTGCTCATCTTGTACGTTTAGTCGCGCAAAGTCTTTGACGAGGTCAGGTTCCTTAGTTGAGTTCTCTTCTTGTGGTTCTGGCCTCAAACATTGGAACTCGTGGGTGTTGATGAGTGCAGCTACAGCTCTATTGAACCCTTCTCTGAGTCGTCTAGTCTTGGATCGAGTCATGGGTGAATCTTTGACAATAGGAATGATCGGTTCTAGCTGGTCCGGTTCCATGTCCACATCAGTTTAGAAACCTCATAGGACATTTTTTGGACGCCAAATATGCTATCTAAGCTTTTATAAGGTACACATTAAAGTGCTCTTTTGGAACAAAAACTTGTATCCCATGCTTTGCGTTCTATCTTTAGAAGAAGTTTTATGAAAATAGTTTTGTTTAGAAACCTCATATGACATTTTTGGACCACAAATATGCTATCTAAGCTTTTATAAGGTACACATTAAAGTGCTCTTTTTGAACACAAACTTGTAACCCATTCATCGCGTTCTATCTTTATAAGAAGTTTTGCGAAAATAGTTTT